>JAPWTK010000932.1:7500-112500 GCA_029963805.1 Aromia moschata
ACAGTGGGTATCTGTTAATTTGAAGTTATATAATACAAAGAGCACTTAATCATACAAAATTCAAAGTCTCAGGTAATTAATTAATACAAAATTTTCAACAATATGACCCAAAGGCAGAAAAGTTAACAAAAAACAAAACCCCTAATTAAGCTGAGACTTCAATTTTAACCACACCACTGTTTGCGATAAATAGAGCAATTGATAATCAAGAAATGCACTAAAAATCAGTTAATCTTTGCTGCTTCACGGTACGGAAATCTAAAGAAAAACTAAAGAAAAAATTAACACTTTCGTCAGCGACGAACAGCGACATTTGTGGGCAGCTGTAGAGACCCCGTAGAACGGGCGTCACAAAAAAATGTTCGAGGCAGTGAGGTTTCAACAAATTATTACTTATTAAATAGAAAAAGAAAACTCACTTACCCCGAACAAAAATTTGCAGGTGCAGGTAGCCACGCTAGTTCGTCCCTGTTGCAGTGCAAAATTAGATTTGGCCAACGACCACGAAAAACTCGTCCTTCAACTGCGTAAAGTTTAGGTAGGGTCTCTATTTAAATTGCCACACAGCTATCTTCTCCCAAGCTGGGAATATCTAAAACACAAAGAAACCACAGGGTCTGCTTTCTTACAAAACGATATCCGTATCAATGGGATACGAAAAGAAAACGATAATTTCGATTCCTTATTGGAATCGAACGATAAATTCCAAGTTAGGTAAATCTAACCTATACTGAATTCCACGTGCTAATTTCCTTAATAAACACTAAAAATACTTTACGGAATGCAAAAAATAAGCATTCAGCAGAGATAAACTGGAAAATATAGAAATCAAAATTAAGCAGCAAACATTAAATGCGAAAGTGATTGCAAAGATATAAACAAATTTAATTAATGAATTGCTCTACTCACCAAACGTGGCTGAAGTCTTGCTTATCACAACCGCTAAGTAAAGAAGATAGGTCAAGAAGCAACCTCTTTCTATTCGTTCCGTATTTATCAATTTACAATCAGGCCTATGATGTATCATTTAGTATTATTTATAACAGCGCTGTTAATATTCATATCCAATCAGGATCTGCCTTTTTAAATAATCCCAGTTTCCGATTGGCGGGAGCTGTTAACAGCGGTGTTATAAATAACGACAGATGATACAGCATAGGCCTTAATAACACAAAAAATTATCGAATGTCTGTCAACAAGGTTACCACTGATATCGTAGAATGGCATTAGTTATTAGTTGCGTTCATTTAACATTTATGAGGTGCGTTCGTTTCACTTAGGAATCAACTGGTTAAGGTGTGATTTCACCAGTTATTGACATAAAAATAAGAATGACGGGGATTTAAAAATAAATACCGTTACAATCTCCAAATAATGTCCCACTCACGCGTGGACCGCAACAGTCCAATTACTCGAAAACTATATATCATTGGAATTTGTGCCCATTAAGACTTTTGATCGGGACATCAAGGAGAACGGATTCCCACAATTTCAAAAAATTGACCGAGAAACCATTTTCCATAAGGTGTGTGTGGGGTCCTTTCAAGATGTGTCCGTTGAAACAGCTTCAAAAACTATTGATAGCAACTATAAAGGTTCGTATCACGCCATACAAAAATTACAGAACAGTGCGTTATTTAAATTACTTTTAACTGAACATTCTTTACAACATATCGTCGATGCGCGGTGCGGGGAAAAGGCAAGAGGTACCCGGCTATAGTGTCCGCGCTGACGCTTGGTTGTTGATAATGCCGTTGGAGACGATGTTGATGTGCGTCCCTTGCCACGTGGGGACGCACGAGGGGACGCTCCACGCTATGGCAATAGTTGTGCAGCGTCGTTGTGTCTCCTGAGTGGCTAATTTGGGAAGTTCTCCCACGTCGAGGTTTCCGGTGCGGAACTCTACGACGTGGGAAAGAAATTAAACCACTTACGTTGTTGATGCGGGCTCCCACACGTACCAGCAGTGTTAGGCAGGTCCCACTAGGGAGACCAGCGGAGACGACTTGACTCGGAGCGGCGGAGGATAAGAGAGCGAATAGGAGCGACGCGCGGAGCTTTTGTTCCCTAAGCTCCGCCCATTAGTCGTTTTTCGACGAGAGCTTACGAGTCAAGTCGTGCTCGCGTGAGAAGCGATGACACTCTCCGGTGACACACCTACATATTTTATATGTATACGTAATATAACAAGCATGAGTACTTTCTGCAGCTAGATATAACTCGTACATATTAAACACAAAACTAAACGTCATTTCGTCTGTTTTACATAATCTCTAAAAGCTTTACACCAACAATTCATTTTGAAACTAATCTGACGAAGGCAGAATCGATTTTATTATAAACAGCAGGTTATTATACTAAGTGATTACGTCAAAATATCTCATTACGATGCACAGGCACTACTCTTTAAAATGCTTCGATAGACAGTGTATAGACAAGTTGAGTGATAGAACATAAGTTGAGGTAACATAAAAGGACATAAAAACACCGTGCATTTATACCAGTAACTCATTCAGTATGTAAATCTGGGGTCATTTGGGAAGTTATTCGAGAATTCTTATTACTCAAGCTTAAATCCGAATAAACTGTAATGAATATCCAATAATTATTTTCGCTTTAGTAGCATCACATTTACAAGTGTACTGAAATATTTTCTTTGCCTACAATTCTTTTAAACAATTGAATCAAACCTGTTTTAAACTCTAATCTTTTCATTAAATTACTACTAATTCCATGTTCAGCACTTATGACTTTTATTCTGTATATTACAACAAAATTGTTGTTATTTGAAGTACTACGTATTTAATGGTGTAGCATTTGAATCTCCTTTCTCTAAAGTCATATCAAAATGTCATGCCTTGCTACTTATATACTTACCTCCACTTATATAATGGTTATTTATTATATGACTTTTATTCTGTATATTACAACAAAATTGTTGTTATTTGAAGTACTACGTATTTAATGGTGTAGCATTTGGAATCTCCTCACTCTAAAGTCCTATCAAAATGCCATGCCTGCTACTTACATACTTACCTCCACTTATATAATGGTTATTTATTATATGACTTTTATTCTGTATATTACAACAAAATTGTTGTTATTTGAAGTACTACGTATTTAATGGTGTAGCATTTGGAATCTACTTTCTCCAAAGTCCTATCAAAATGTCACGCCTACTACTTATATACCTATTTCCTCATTATATAATGGTTATTTATAATATTATTATATTGTTTTTCTTCAGTCCCTTAATTTCCCTACAAGCACAGATGTCTATTTACAAAAAACTGAATTAGTTTTTTAATTTTATTTTCTGTTATATTGGATTAGCCATTTTGAAGTTTGAAAATCTGACAACGACTTTTAAATCAGCAACCCAAAAAAAACCCTCAAGTTCATGGATACTCCACTATATAAAGGTGGTCCTTAAAAGCTAATTATTAAAGAGTAGAATATTTTTCAAAAATAGTCATGTTTTTACAAAAGCGCAGCGGACTGTTTAGGTCATCGTGAAGCTTGTATATTGGAACCGCTTCATATGGATGCCAATTATGGAGATTTAGAGGTTTAACCATATCATTTTGATTAATAATATGGTTGTCGGAAATGTTAGTGGACTGGTGGAGATTCTCCTAAAAACCCAAAAAGAACGTTCAGTTGTAATTTGACACAAGCCTTTACATGTCGAACTTCCTCAAACAAAAATCCCTGTGCTATTCCGTAAGTTCAAACATAAAAAAAAATAAAATAATGGCACAAACTAAACCGGTGGTAAAAACTAAATATGTGGTACAAGTAAAATACAACTAAAAACTGTGAAGATATTATTTTTGTCGTCCTTTTTAAGGTACTATCGAATCGTTCATTGTTTCCTAATTTAAAAAAGAAATAGTTATAGGATTCAGTGGGATAATTCTAATTACAATTGAATTATTGAAATTTTTATACACGTGGGTCCGCTTTACAGTATGTGTGCAACGTGTTTCCTGTGTTTAACCAGTGTTTCAATGCTGTTGATTTTGTAATAGTTGGATAAAGTATTTATTATTTATGTTTTAACAATACAGATATGTTCTGATAATCTACTTTTCTAAAAAGCTGGTTAATATTAGGAATTCTTACGAATTTTTGGTAACAAATATATTGATGGAAACAGTGTGGGGCAAAATGTAGCTTCAACTACAGCTACAAAACTACATCTACTGTAGTTGGGATGTAGTTGCAACTACAGCTACACTAAGTAGCTTGAAGTTGTTCACCGTAGTTATTTCTGTGGAAGCTACAGAAACTGTAGCTTGAAATAACAGCTATAGCTATTAGTTGTGGAAAATGTCCTTGCTTGCCTTCACAAAGCAATTTCAGTGTGAATAGGTTCTACGACAGTTCCCCGCAACCTCAAAATTTTGAACGCATTGCATTGCAATAGCATTGCAATACATTTTCTTTTTTTAAAAAAATCTTTCGCTAAAATTTTATTTTGTTAACAAAAATTAAATTAATTAACAGATAAGTCCATTCAGTAGCTAAACAAACAAAAGTGTAATAAAAAAAACATATAAAAACAAAATGAAAATGAAAATCCAAATAAAAAAACTAAATAAACAAATAAGGAAAAGAAAGTTCATTGTTTATAACAAAATTATATTCAATCTGACAACAAACACAAACATGTAAACAAGTTAAAAAAAAAAATAACGGACAAATGAAATGGTATTGCTCCAACATCATTATGAGCTAAAACGCACGGTATTAGCCTTCAAGATAACTCTCATTTCAAAATTAGGATCAGATAGTCGGTTACACTTATGAGTGTTAGTCATGGAAGAATATGAAAACAGCCTCTACTGGTGCAGAGGAGGGAAGAGGGGTGTGGGTTGGTTTTATACCTATACCTATCCATATACATTAATATGATGGTGAAATAGATATCATGATGATTTTATAGTGATTAATGAATAAATATTCTTCAGATTCAGAGGTACATCATATTTCTAATATCTGCGCGAACAAATTTTTGAAAGTTCAAAATTATATTTTCAAGTGTTGCAAAACATTTGAAACTACATAGGTAATTCACTAATAATCACTAATTCTCCAAATTCAATTCTCCAAACACTTATTCTAATTCCAAAACTCTCTTAACAGAACTAAGTATGTATATAGTTTCTTTGTATGTGTATAGTTTCCCCATTTTTCGGTGATTCGAGTAAGTAAATCATAAGTAGCTGTAGCTGTTTGCTTATAGCTACAGTTACAGCTAGTAGCTGTAGCTGTTCGCCGCAACTACATTTTTCACAACTACTAGCTGTAGCTGTTATTTCAAACTACAGCTACATTACAGTAGCTTTCATTAAAGTAGTTGCAGCAAGCAGCTACAGCTAGTAGTTGTAGTTGTTGTTTGCAACTACTCAAGCTGTAGTTTGCAGTGGTCAATCACTATTTCGACCTAATTACTACAAGCAGTAAGGTTGAAAGTTGTAGCTACGTTACTTTTAATCGAGTAGCTGTCATTGTAGTTAGCCACTCATGTAGTTAGCTACCGCTCAACACTGGCAGGAAATGTTGATTACTGATAATCAGCAAGCGTGTTTAAAGCGATTAGATAAAACTATGCTAAAGCGAATTCAAACGTTCAAAAGACGTCGGAATATGTGATTATGTGTAGACAGACAAAATAAAACTTCATATAATTAATCCGTTGCCGTTAAGTTCTGATACGAACAGGCGATTACTGTGTCATCTGAGTCATCTCTTGTTCGGCAAAGAACATAATCCACAATCAACGTCAAACGGATTTCAGTCGTGATTACATCAAACTGCAACGATTAAGTCTTGGAATTACGTTACTCGGCATATACGGCAAGCCAGCTTCGGTAAATCATCTAAAGCAGGATGAGAAATTCATTCCATGCGACCAATATAATTCCGAAACTCAATATTTGTGTTCAACAAACACGCGATTCCTTGTCACACTAAAAGCGTAAACGCTGCGGGAGGTGGCCGTGCAAACACGTGGAGCAGCATAATTCCTGCAATGCGACATAGGATCATATTTAGTTCTCAACGTTTTACGATAAACATGACCTTTTGCTAACAATAAACTACCTCCGTTGAATGTCAAAGTGTGGCTCTTTTTTGCCGTTCTCAATAATACGTTGGAAATCGCGCGATGAGAAGTTGAAACTGAACGTGCTGTTTATTATTTTAGCTAACAGTATCTACCAAAAATGCTTCTATCAATAGATTAAGTAAGCAAATAATATGAAATTAAATAATACGCAGCAGAGTCAGTTTACGAAACTTAAAGCAACCTCTCCAAAATACAACTTTTGCTTCGGTGAATAAGCGAAATACTTTGAAGTGACCTTCGACGGCGATTTAACTTGCAATATCAATTTAGAGAAGATACTATCAAGGCATACATCACCTACGAGCAATGTCGCAAGACTGTCGAGAACACCTGGAGTACCTTGAAACCCAGGGTCGTCATGTGAATATACACTGCGTCATTAGACCAATATTGGCTTACGGAGCTGTTCCTTGGTGGAAAAGAAACCAAGCCTCATGACGCTTAGCAGAAAAGCTAAGGCTTGGCTTGGCAGAAAAGCCAAGAGACCATAGAAAAAAAGAGTTTGCCCAGTTACAAAGAACTGCTTGTTTAAGTACCTATTAATAATATCTCATTCATTCGGAAAAAAATTTCATCTCAAAAACTTTTTACAGGAGAAGCGATTTAAAATTTTTGTAGTACATAATTGCTTATTATTTAATTATAAATCAAAGCAAATTCATAATCCATTTTTATTATTTTTTTTTTATTATTTACAGTAAAACTTGCTGGATCATTTGTAACTCTTTTAAAAGGTTAAATCTTGTTTGAGAATTATAACAATATTATTATTTACTTTTTGCTTCTTACTAAGGGACTAGATTACATATTTTAGACTTGCTGAATGTTTTACAAAAAGGAACAAACTGCACATGACTGCATAACAACGACAAAAAAGCATATGTAACTATTTGAACCAAAATTCTGCATAAATTGAACATAACAGAGACCTAAATTTGTCTTTGGGATAGCAAAAAATTCGAAATAATGCTGCAAATGTGTATTATTGTAGTCGAAAATAAATGGACCATAAAAACAAACATTTCAAATATTGAACCTTATCTTTAACGAAACCAAAATGTAACATTTTAAACATAAACTGTCACTGTTTCTGCTCGCGACAAAATGAAATGTTGTTGGAAATATTCTGAGAATATTGCACATATCACGTCTTTAGTTGTAATATAACAGACACTGAAACATCTATTTTTTTGTTATATATCCATTTTCTTCCCAATGAACGATATACTTGCAGCTATTGTATATTTGGGTGAGATGACGTTAGCACAGTATAGGGGTAGACAAAACGCCACCTGTGGAGGGAGGCTATAAATAAAATGCGTCTATTGCAGGCTAGTGCAGACCCCCATCTCTCCTTGGTTTGTCTTTGACAGACTCTATGCAACCCATACCAATGCTAATAGTCCTTCAGTTAGTGAGGGAATGATAATTATCTTCACTGAGAGCGAAATTAACGAACAGCACAGGCTGTGGAGTAAACTCATAAACTCTTAAGTAAACTTAATACGCTTAGGTGTGTCTTGCCAGTGTGTTACAAACAGAAAAAATGGACGTTTTCCACGAAACACCGAACTACTATGGAAAACTACTCGTGGAAATCGTCCAGTTTTTTTTTTCTACGCCGAAGGTTCCAGTACCCCCTCCAGGATGTTACAAAACAGAACTGGCACGGTTAAACATAGCTGCAAAATACATCACTCCATGGCATGAAACAATCAGTTTTGCTAGGAAATTTATATAATATCGTAGCAAGGACGTCGCAAAGACACATTTAGCTATGACAAGGAAACATGTACGCCTTGTAGCAGCCATCCTGACAGGACATTATTATCTATAGAAGCAATTATATAAGACGAGGCTAAATGAAACACCTTTTTGTAGAGGTGTGAATAGGAAGAGAAGACAGTGGAACATCTACTTTGTGATTGCTCAGCTGTTTCGTCAATAACAGAGTACACATTAGGAGAGCGCTGGCCTTCGTTGGTCATAGTGAGGCACCTTCCCTTGGGTGACATCACCATTTTCGAAAAAATTGTGGTTGAAGTTATAGCTTGGGCGGCTACCTCAGGAACGATTCACAAGGCGCCCAATGCGGCACAAGAAACACGATCAATTAGCTTCAAAATCCAGAATCAAGACCATTTAGGATTTCTCATTATTATATATACGTCACGCAGTCGATATAACCTGTAGATTTTTATTGCCGATCTTATAAATAGAAAATACCGGTTTCAGTCATTACTTTTGCATAATGAATCCCTGAGAACTCACAACGTACTTACCTTTAATATCAGTACTCATTTCGCCTATTCGACGCATTACAAACACCACGACAGTTTCCAAAAATTGTTTTTGTTTATACATCTTTACTCTTCTGTAAACATGTCACATAGACATGTTCCTGTATCAAAATATAGTTCTTCGCGTAGACATTGTCAGTAATATAATGCGTTTTCTACGTGCCCGAAGCTAATCAACCAAAGAATTTAGGTATAACAATATCGTAAATCAGTTTATCTAAAGAAAACAACTAAACAGGGACTGTGGTGATTATAGCTTAATCTAAATTGAGGTATATGCACGATATTACCTTAACATCTGAGTATTCCAAACGGTAAAGATAATCAATATAATCCAGGCATATGCATTTCTGTCGAGTTTAGTGTTATATATTGCAGCGTTTAGTTTTGAAATTGCATTATTTCCCTTTACGGTGGCAATCCTATTTTAATATACCTAGCAGGAAACCCATTATACATTCAGATAGAAAGTTAATGTTTGCATTAAACAATTACAGACGGATATATGTAATTGGAGGAAGTATGGAGTGGTTCCAACGAACTCAGTTCAAGCAGACTTTCGTAAACAGCGTGTCATTTCACCACTACTCACATAGTCACTACTACCACTACTACACTAATACCACTGTTTCAGTAGTATAATTTACGTATAATTGTAAAATTACTATTAAATACGTTTGGAATTCGATATATGTAGATACTTGGCAAACTTTTGTGTCATACATGTGGTCATGAAATGACTATTATTTATTGTCTCATCTGTTGTAGAATACCTGTATGGTATAATATACACTGCCAATGTATGATGGACTGTCTAATGTTCCTATTTTTGATAAACACTATTAAATATTGATTTTCTCATCCGTTAATTTCCTACACACGAATATGAAACTATTAAAATGATATTGTTTACATGTTTAACAATAATCTCAAGGATGAATCTTAAGTAAGGTAACTTGAAGTAAAAATAACGGTTTTCTTCTATTTGTATTGTATAACTATTTCTTCTTATAAGTAAATAAAGTAATAAATGTAATAAGTTTCATATAATCATGTACAGGGTGATCGATCGATCGATTATCGAGATATCATAGGAAGTGATTTTTTCTCGGAAACGGCTAAGAGAAATTAATTTTTGTGAACAGTAAATCACTTTTACTCACCTTCACTAAAAATGAAGGCGAAAATAAAAAATATTATTATTATTATTATTATACACAGGTAATAAGGGCAGAGATGTTTAACATCTATTATGCCCAAATGGTAAAAATGATAAAAACATAAACTTAAGCTAAATGGACTAACTTAACGTACATTTCTAATGTAACATATTAGGAATATGTCAATTTATGTATAAAGCAATAATTTCCTAGACATGTGTATATAAATATAAACCTCGCAAAACATAAAATAGCAGTAAATGTGAAAAAAGTATACCATGTGAACCAAAATATATAATTAAATATATAATTAAATGTTGAACCAATTTCTGAGAACTAAACTAAACAAGAAATGCTACATACAAGTGGAATTAAGCTTACAAAATAAAAGGGAAAATTGTCTACTACCACTTTGTGCACTGACAGTCCGAAAAAAGACCTTACTTCCACCCGAAAAGACACTCGCGCACTCAATTGGCAATATGACGATCATATCTGTTTTTGAACGTGTTGATGGTCGGTGCAGTGACTACGGTGTCGGGGAGGTTGTTGAAAATCCGATTGGAGAAAATCCGATTGGAGAAAAAAGTTCTTACGAATGGTGGTGCTAAAATTTTCTCGCGTTAATTTAAAATAATGGCCTCGTAGTTTCTCGTCTTCGTTCAGTGTCAGTAAGTGAGCCAGATTAATAGTATAGGTATTATGTAAGATCCGATATGCTAATATGTCTAAAGGACGCTAAGTGTTGCGATGCCTCAATTTTTTTTTTTTTCAGCAAGATAACCTTTTTTACTTTATCATTACAAAGGCATATTAATTATGAGTTCTTTTTCTATTTAATATGTTTTCGTATTTTGAATATTTAAAAAGTTATGGCTCATTTATTGTTGAGTACACTGACTGTTTTTTTTTCATATACTGCTAGCTAAATGTATATAATTTCTGTAAAGAGTATATCAATTTACTGTCCTAAAGGCATATAAATCCAAACTAAGTTTAGTTTCTTAAACTAAAGTTTAGAAAACTAAACCCAGAAGCTTGTGTCTTTTAAGACACATATAGCTTGCTAACGATGTTAATAGAAAACGATAATAAGCATCGCGACGCCACGATTTTTTTAACATTAAACCTTTTTTATAAATCGCAAAAGTTTTTGATTTTTGACTCCGTTTTTTGATATTTTTTTTTATATTTTCATTATTTCAAAAATTATGTCCATTCCCAAAATCTTATTTGGTTTACTAAAACATCCACTTAAACATACATGTATATCTATTTATAAAAGTCATTGTTATTAGTCTTTGAATTCAAATACAGACAAATTGGCTGTGCACAAAACGATTTGCGTTTTAATTTGAAGAAAAAAATTTCTGTTGCCTGTGCTGAATTAGGTGGAAATATTTTCGGAAAAGTAACTTCTAATGAACTAAGAAAACATTACTAGTTGTGCTTAAATAACATACATATTAGCATATTGAACATTTATTAAATAATTAATTTTTAATTTTTCTGGTTGTTGTGACTTTATTTACTCATTTGTAAATATTTAAGTAGCATTTGTATTTGTATCTAAAGATATTTGTTTATTATAAATTATACAATATTTCAGCTATCAAAACCTAGGTTTAATACATATATTTTTGTCGTAAATAAAAATATATTTACCTATATATGTATACGTTGAACGAGCAATTGGGTCGTAAAATTCAATTTCAAGTGTTGCAATATTAACTATAAAGTAATTCATAAGGAAATCGGCCCAAATTTTGAAATAAAGGAAATATAAAAAAACAGGTAGGTACAAGTATTTTGGTTGAAAATTTCGGCGTCGCAATGTTTAGCATCATTAAGCTATATTTTTTATTTCCGTCTTAATTTTTAGTAAAATCAAGTAAACTGATAAATTATTACACATAAATTATATTCATTTAGCTAGTAGCTTACAATAAAAACAGATAGGGCACTAAATAATAAATCGACCATAACTTTTTAAATATTCGAGATACAAAAAAATTGACATTAAAAAAGGACACACAATTAATATACCTTGTAATGGTAAAGTGAAAAAAGGTATGTTCCTGAAAATTTATTTTTAGGTGTCGCAACGCTTAGCGTCGTTAAGACGATGATATTTTTTTGGTCCGCCGTTTTCGAGACAAACTCTCTTCCTATGATAAATCGATCACCCAGTACGCCTAATGTCTAGTCTTTAAAAGAGGCAAAAAGACTTATTTTCGACCATTTTTTGAACCTCGACCTCGACATCGACCTTTTTCAAATTTTTAAGATGAGTATAGGCAAAGTGATTGGCAAAGACAAGGTGAAGGCGATGGTTTATCATAATCCATGGAAGTATGAGAAACATTTCAAGTGGCGTCCATGGAATAAAATACATATGACGAAGCGAAACATGTCGTTACTTATGGATTCTTTTCGTCAGCTTCAAATATGACCTTAGTTTTCATCTAACTTGAAAATTCCGTGAGTGACACATAATACTGGCTCTCTATAATATCACTATGTAGGGTTGTTTTTTGTGAATCGTGATAAATAAATTACATATTTCAGGACTGAGTGCATATTTGGTTCGTATTCAGTAAGTATGTCTTGTATTGAGAATCTGTCTTTCAATTTCAGTATTTTCTCGGTAACGGAATCGTAGACTATCGTTTATCTGACTGGATATCATCACTTTTACCCCCTTGTGTCTCCGGAACTATGCGTCTGCTCGTCTTGAAATTTGACTAGGACAAATGATTCATCCAATAGTACTATTTACCATAATAGAACTTTGAAATTTTAGGTCCAAAAAATAGACGAAATTTGCCTTCATGCTTTACTACTTTTTTAACCAAACATGTCATATTGCGAAATACATGAATGATGTATATCTATTTTTGCAAATAGTAATTTATGCAAATTACTATTTGCAAACTCCACTGTATCCACTATATCCATTTTTCGCAAAAGTTTACCTCCGAAATGAAATATAGTGACATAAATGAAGGGTGTAACAAGTGGGAGTCTTGTAATTTTTCATCCAAATAACGTGTTTTAGACTTTGTCTACTCCTTGCTATGCGAGGGGTAAATAAAATATAATATATTGCATGTCATTGTTAAAAAACAGGAGTGGTGATTATTTTTCCAGACTTTCGTAAAACACAAGTCAAAGTTATCTTAAGAGGTCGCATTACACTGTGGTCCAGTAAATTTCCTGCAAGGCTCATATCTACTTATGCAGGCCCATGATAGCTAAGGGCAATGAATAGAGGCCTCCTCTCACTAGCATCATTGGACAAACATCGGTTCGTATGTGCTTTAAATTCAATACATTTCTAATAAGAGGTGCATGTGTAGCTCTATCCACTCGTGTTGTATTATATTTTCTCGGTTATTTTACCGGTGCGTTTGTAGCATCCCGAAGCAACTCATGCGAGACGCAACCGTTCTGAATTTTATGTTGAAACTATTGTCTCGCAAACTGTAAATACGCTTCATTTCTTGTACTACTTTATAGTCACGTCAAAATTGGAAATTTATACTACAAGTACAGATTCTGAATGAAACTAGCATTCCATGTTATCGACGAACATTTTTTAGTGGAAGAGTAAATACTAAATTTACAATTTAGAGGTTAAGAGTCATAATTTTGGCTCCGATTTGGAGTTGATTCACAAAAATAATGATGTCCACAAAAAACGTCATCAACTCTGGCTATGAACGAGAGAGATGGAAATAGCGGTCATGTCTAAGCTTTTTGGTTATGTCAAACTTTTGACAAGTAACTGTCACAATTTATAAAAATAAACAATGGCTGTAATATGATGTGACAGTTTTGATAAGTAAATAAGGTTATAAATTCGATTAAGTATAGAAATAGGTCTTTTTTTTCTCGGCCAACTTTGATGACGTTTTTTTGGATGTCTCTATATATAATTTAGTACATAAATCATGAGGTGTTAGGTACCAAATATTTATTTTAGAATCTACCAAAATACATTTGGTACTTACAATTTTAATGAATTTTTACATTTCAGGGTCATTTTAATGATCAAAACTATCGGTACTGGTCTAAAGAAAATATTCACTATGTGACAGAATTACAAACTCGAAAACCCTAAAAGATTAATATTTAGGCAAAGATAACTGCCATAGACGGCAGATAACAGAGCTATTATCATGTCTCAGATGTTGATAAATATTAGAAGACATTTTTATTTATGTTTAGGATGCTGCCCAGACGTTTCAGGCATGTTTTTGGAGATCTCCTACATTGAAATTGTCTTGTTTTCTATTTTATTATATTATCGGGAACGTGACGGTATTGGTTATTTAGATTTTAATTAGTTGCAACAAATTTCGTCAATCAGATGAATTTTTTTTCTACTGTTTATGTTCGAAATTAAGTTTAAAACCGAAGCATTTTTGAATAGAAAATGAAGTACCTTTCAAAAGAGCTAGGGCCAAATTTTTACGTCGCAAGATGTCATTTAAAAATTTGAATTTGACGTATTTCGGTAATTTTTAAGCAATAGTTGAGAAACTGAAATTATCCCATTCGGCTGTTCCGCACTGTATATACTGATCCATCGGTCCCACCAAAAAACAAAGGCGTGGTCTATCAAAGGGACGATATACTCCACAGCAACGTCTCCTCTACTAGTACTAGAGAAGACACGTCACGTGACATTCATTATCGATTATTAATCAAAGTAACAAAGTTAATCGACTTGACCTTTTCTTATTATGAAATAACTCCAGTGTGATAATCACGGGTGCTCAAATGGGTTGATAAGATATTCCCAATATGATCCTTAAATAATAGGAGTAATACAAAGCTGTGTTCTCTGCGTTGTCAAATTACAACTTGATAACTATAACATTTCCTTGACAACTAGATATAATTAAACAAACTGGACGTTTTCCACGAAAACACCGAACTACTACACTTTTTCACCGACGGACGCCAACCAAGTTGGCATCTTCTAGGAGAAGATTAAAAACTGTCTTGTAGTTTTAATCTTCTCTTGAATATGACAACTTGGTTGGCGAAACGCGCGTCGAGAAAAGTGTAGTAGTTCGGTGTTTAGTGGAAAACGTCCAGTTTTTTGTTTCTACGCCGAAGGTTCCAGTACCCACTCCAGGATAGATACAATCCAATATATCAAACTGTCACGAACACCGCCCTCCATGAAGTTTAAGCATAGACCAGGCAAATTAGACCAAGAAACGCCGGAATATCTAAATTTTTAAATAAATATGATGCAGTTTTTTGCATCATATTTAGGAAGGCATCAGATTAAATGTTGACAAAGTTCTAGATAGTGCCGGTGCATAATTACATCCGAGTGCATAAAAATGCATCTGAAAATGCATATATTCTTTAAAAATTTTAAAACGTCGTGAAAGCCGTCAAAATGAGTATCCGGGGTTGTCGAGGTCGTTGATTACAATGAAAAATATCCTTTTGACACCCTGAAACTCCCCTCGGAATGCATGCAACGAGGCATTTTATACACTTTTTATGCACTTTTTGATCATTTACCAATAATGATTATGTATATCGAAATAAACCTAGCAAACAACCAAATCTATATGGCAAACCTCGGCTGACGTTCGGCAATTGACCTGGGTCAACTTACCATGCACAGTTGCATGCAAAAATTGCATTGGTGTGAACTGTACGAATCCTACATCTAAACAAGATTCCGACGAAAGCACTGGCAATCTGCTCTGGCACTCAATTGCCGAACGTCAGCCGAGGTTTGCCATATAGATTTGGTTGTTTGCTAGGTTTATTTCGATATACATAATCATTATTGGTAAATGATCAAAAAGTGCATAAAAAGTGCATAAAATGCATCGATGCATGCATTCCGAGGGAGTTTCGGGTGTCAAGGATATTTTCATTGTAATCAGCGACCTCAAAAACCCCAGGATAATAATTTTGACGGCTGTTCACGACGTTTTAAGATTAAAAATATGCATTTTCAGATGCATTTTTATGCACTCCGGATGTAATTATGCACCGGCACCGTCTGGACCTTTGTCGACTTTTTATCTGATGCCTTCCTAAATACGATGCAGAAAACCGCATGTCGATCGAGAATGTATGTACAAATTTAGTTATTTTTTACCAATTTGCCTGACTAGCAGTTAAACATTTTAATTTACCTATACTTTGTTAAATATCCTCCTGTAACAAGCATATGCGAGGCTAACTTTCTAATTATTAGTGTGTCTTGAATAGGACGGTAAGTTCAATATAAACCTTTTAATGCGATAATCAGTTACCTGCTAATTCTCCTTGTGCGACTAAACTATATGAAAGTTCAATACATAAAAAGCGTACCTAAAAAACAGAAGCACACATAATCAAATAAAGTTTGCTATCATTGAATCCTGTTAGAGTTAAATAAAGTCTGAAAAAATCAGAAATTCTTACTTTTGGAACCCTTTAAATATGATTTTCCAAGGGAAATTTCTGATAGACCCCGTCGATGGACAGAATTTGGTTTGCAAATATATAAGAAATATTTTTTTCGGCTTTTTATTTAAAAAGTAGCCTATTTAGATCTTTTGAAATTTCATTTTATTTACGCAGGATGTTTCACGAAGTTCTACGGTCATTTAAACAACATTTATTCTTGAGTTTATTCTAAGTAAAATATTCCTATAAATATATGTTCGATTCTCTGTATTTATTGAGATAAGCGAATTTGAAAAAGAAGTATTCTAGATGGAGCTGCTCTCCACTTTTCGCGAATAGTAGTTGTTGACATTGATAGGCCTTGAGCAAATATTTGGCCAGCTAAGTCCCCAGATCTCAGTCCTATGGATTTTAACTTGTGGAGCTGGATAAAAGTCTCTTGATAAAAGAACGAAGTTTGGTACAAGACTTTAATTCAAAATTATTTTTAACGCCGTAGACAAATAATCAACCGACTACCAAGTTAATGAATTTAATGCGTATAATTCACCATCATGCAGCTAACTGTAAGTGCATTACAGTAGGAGGTGGACAGTTTTAAAAAATACTAAAGATACAATCCAGAGTAAGAAAAACTTGTCTTGTTATTTTAAAAATTAAAATATTAATTTCAAATTCGCAGAGCTCAATAAATAAGTGAATCGGACACATATTCATATATTTTTTACTTGAAATAGTATGAGGAACATATTCCGTGAACGCTGGGAGACTTTTGCTAAGTCGTTAATATGGATAACAATAATCTGTGTTTAATAAACAAATGTTACTACAAGGAGTATTCCGAACTTAGTTTGAGAAGGAACAACAGACATGATTTGTATGAAAATAAATGGGGCCAATGAAACATGGCGTAAGAAATTAAATTGGGTACAACTTAAATGAGAACCAAAAGGAAGATGAACAAGTCTGGAGAAAAGGCGTAGAGAAATCTATACCTATATTTAGTAGAGATCATAACAGTAAAAGAACATCGAGAGATAGATGTATACGACAAACGACAACTGTTACAAAAAATCGTATTTCAAAAATAATGGTAATATTAGATATTAAGTTCTAACTAGATAGGTACCTACACTCAAACCCCTCTTAATTCACCTTCGCTTAATTCACATCCTCTCTTATTTCACCACGTTATTGTGTCGCGAGACCGTCCCGGTTAAGTCGCCGCCTGTAAAAGTTTTAGAACTACGTTTGGAAATTGTATTTTCGCATGAATACAATTTTTATTGAAAAAAATTATTGTGTAATACATTTATTGATTTAAAATAGGTTAGGTGTCTTTTAAAAATATTTAACCTTTAAATTATTCATTCAAGTGGAAAATTGAACTTTGTCACGCACGACTGGGTATACGTTTATTTTTTTGTTCAGTTGGCTCATTTTTCGTTATAACAAGTGCTGTGGTATATCTCTAAATATTTCTTTTTGCAGCTAAAACACGAAAAATTTGACGTTATGATGGCAACTTAAGCGAGACTAAATTTCGCTACTTAAGCGAGGTAATGATGCACGGATTTGGTGAATTAAGAGGGGTTCGAGTGTACTTAGAACTTAACTTTGGCAGTAGAATAAAATATTTCTTGTGATCATCATTTTTGGATGAATTATATTATAACAACATATTAACGTATTTCTCCTATTTCATTTTACTTCCGCAATAAAGAAAGATAATTTTTTCTTCGATTATATTATCGTTACAATTTTAAAGCATAATCCATAAAAATGGAATGAAGCATTAGACATTTTCTTTTATTATTAACGAGTTACAATAGAAATATGCCGAAGGTATTGAAAAGACTATAAGTATTTATAGATAATAGTAAAATGGATAATTGAAAAATACCGAATGGCTTGACTTTTCGCCTTGTATGGATACGGCTGAACACTTTTGTACTGTATTCCATTTACTCTGCCGAGCCGCGCTGTACAACCAATAACATAAGGACAGCTACTGTTAAATATACTATTTATGTTTCTCTTACGTCTGTAGATGTGGTTTGGTGATAATCGTGCCTCCATTAGAAGATTGAGTCATATAAAAGGTTTCAGTATCTCTTAAATTTAATAATGTCCTGCTCTGGTCCCCGTACATTCACATTTTTATTATGAAACGATTTCGACTTCTCAGATATCTTATCCCTCGCAGATAAATTGATTGGAAAGGGTTCAATTGTAGGGTAAAGAATATTGTTATATGTTGCACCAAGAGTCACGTGCGAAAAATGACGATTACTAACCGAGGGTATACTTTTACTGGATATTTTATATGCTTCTGAAATAGTAATTTTAGGTGACTTTAGTGTACCCCATTTTTCAGTGAATATTGCTAATGCTAAAATATTTAGCCTAAATGAACTGAGCGACTGTTTCTCTCAAATAGTATCAGTAACGGCAATGGAAGCACACTGGAATTATTGATCTTTAGTGTTTTTATGTGTTCAATACATAGACTAAGACCATTATTCTGTGTAGTTAAGGATTGATGCACATCATCCTGCGTTAAATGTATTAGTCTCATTACACCATTATATACAAGAAGACCACAATAGTAGCGATATTAAAACATGTAACATAACTTTAAGAAAGCTAATACTATTATCCGGTGAATTGTTGCATATTTATCGGTTAACCTTAAGAGGATGTATGTCATTTAAATAAGTGTAATTGAAATAAAAACACATACCAAATTTAAACACAGACATTCCGCAAAATAGATCAGAAACAACATGGTGCAAAACACCTGCTGCTATCAATATCGAGGGTATTAACGACCTTATTACCGCAAAATCTGTTGTTTCGTCCTCTCAGCCACAGAATGTATTACGTACATATGTCTTCTTTGATATTTTACATGACACTTTCATATGTCTTCTGTAAATATGTTTTAAGCAATGTATGGTTACTAGGCAATGGAAAATCGGATACATATTTGTTAAAAAAAACGTCAAAAGTCAATATTGTCGACCACGCAAAGCTAAATGCGCAAAACATAAGCATTTAAAAAACGGACTAAATTTCTTCTAAATACACCCTCGGCGACCACGAAATATATATCGACGATTGCAAGGAATACATGAAATACGTGATCCGTCTATTGTAAAATCCTTCTAATTATCAATCATATTTTTAAGTATATTCACAAATGGTAAAGAATGTGCAATTATTGCATAAATCCACACAAAATAAGGTCCTAATATGTAAATACAGTACACGAATTCACGAGTGACTAACTCGCGACATAAAATTGTTTTCAATGCTATAGTAATGACATATTCTAGGAACAAAGAAGCTGTGAGCGTTGATTACACTATTATTAAAGTAAGAGTAAAGAGGACAGAATAGTTAAAAGACTTAGGAGTGATTTTTTTACGCAAAATTATCCTTTCATTAACACAATAATAAGAAAAATTTTCAATTCAATCAAAAATGTGTTTTGTTAAGTTTATCATGTATGACATATATCAATTCTAAATGACCGAAGTAAATCAAATAAAGTTTTAGGTGATAATAAGAAACATTAAGATGAACCTACATGTGCAAAAAAATACACAGTTGTCCATTTAAAAAAATAAAACTTTATAGCGCCACAATTTGCATATGAGTGAAATTCCTAACTTAGCAGTATTAGATTTTCGGTGCAGCATTAAATACGCCAACTTTTAAGAACAGTTGTAGATTTATTGTACATTGTATTGTAGTGTAGATTTATTGTGAATAGTTAAAGTTTGGCGATGATAATAAGCAAAACCTTAAAAATAAATTTAGAGAAGCGACTTTTTACAAATTTTATAAAAGTGACCATATATCGAGAACCAGGACACTTTCATCTATTTTTTTTGTCACTTGTCCAATCAGGATGTGGTCTGTATCCCTCTTTCGGTTTGATGTCGTTTTTCGAGACACCCTGTATATAAATTGTTTTGTGATTACGATAAAAAGCCAGTGATATTGTGTTCCTCGTCACAGCGCACAGTGGGTTAGAATCGGAAAATCCTGGCCAAAAATCGAAAAACCAAGTTCGTTATATTCTGTTTTAATTCACATAGCTTGTGAAGCAGGGTTTCCTACGTGTATTACTGAAACGATGGCTACCTAGGTTTTATACCTGCCGTTCTACTTCAGTCGGAAGTTGGCCACCTTCGAGTGCGTAACGGTACGAGAATCGGTCCCGAAATACTCAACGTTCGCGTGTTGTGAATTTTTGTTACCACGAGGTGTATTTCCGACTTAAAAAAATGGAGGCTACTCATGAAGGGATGTAAAATATTATCTATGCATTGAAATTCAAATTTTTGTATCTCTTATTATGGAAAATAAATGTTAACTCTGCGCTTATAATACAAACGCGCATGTTAAGGTAGCGAAAGAAAAGTAGGAAAATAGTTTGTCTCTACAGATCACTAACACTAATTCACAATTTAACATGTGGAAAATATTAGTGGAATAAGAAATTCATAAAAATTGGCTGCTCGAAACTGCATATTTCAGAGAAATATGCAAAAAATAGAAAGGCGTGTCCAATAGAGCGTTCTCGGGGCAACTCTAACTGTACCTGCGTCAAAGCAGGTGTTCATAGTATACAATAGTAAGTACAATAGTAAGTCCCAACCAAGGGGGGAAATGTACCTGGTGTACCTGGTGTACACTATTGGCCAGTGGAAGGAGAAATATAGGGTGTCTCAATGTTCCGTGAAAATATATATTTTTTATTTTATACTAGTTTTTATATATTTATACTTAATTTTAGTAACCTAATGTAACAACTGAAGACACATTGCGTGCAATTGTAGGTTCGAAAAAGTTCTTCCTTTTGGTCCTCCATTTCTTCAGGGAGTTAAATTAAAATATTATTAATGAAAAATATAAATAATCTTATTCGAATCAAAATATGTAGCTATTTAAAAAATTTTACTTCCGGTTCTCCACCTGTTTTTTTCGGTAAGGAGATTTAGTTGAAATTATATAAGCAGAAAATATCAATTCTCCAATTTTGATCATGATAAGTACCTTTTATCGCAAAAAAATGGTTACATGAGGTTGCTGCCGGTCCGCCATTTTGTTTCCTTTCGAAGAGAGTATTAAATTGAAATCTTATTTACAGAAAATATGAATACTCTAATTTGTATTTTTAAAATATGCTTTTATCGCAAAAAGCGGTTACCGTGCCGCCATTTTTTTTTTTGAAATATGAAGTACAAATTTGAAATCAGCGACCCAAAAAACATTAAATTCGATATAGTTTGACAAATTTTCTACCTTTCTCGATTTTTGGCCAGGATTTTCCGATTCTAACCCACTGTGCAGCGGTAGGTTCAAAAGAGCACCTACCAATGATTGAATTCGATATTTCAAAGATTTCAAAAGAAAATAACTCGGATTTAAATATTACAAAAAGTTCAAATAAGTAACCAGGCAATCAATATATTTCAATATTCCGCATATATTATTTTCTGTAGTGAATAGGAAGGGATTACGTTATCTGGTCGGAAGGAACATTTTCATAAATGTTGTACATATGGAGAAAAGAATGCTCAAATGAAAGTATTTTATCTGAAGTTTGAAATATTTCAAATAGCAATAATTCAATAGCAGTAGTAGTAAATTATTTTTGGCCAATCTAATTTTGGTAAGTCAAATTTTAACCAAATATTTAAATTTGTGACAAAATGTGAATAACTTTGATTATCAATTTTTTATCCAATCGACTACAACTGAGAAACTATCCAAGACAGTATACAACAAAAAGACATTGCAGCATTAGATGCAAATTTTATATATGTGGGCATTGGGCAAGCTTTAGTACTTGCAATGATGTCAATTGGAGTAATAGCATATTGCTTCATCATGTTTCATAAAATATGAATATATCCTAGATTAAATTATGTAAATGTCTATATATACCTGTGTATTATTGTAACAGACACTAATTGTTCCAGTCAGAGATATATGTCCGACTTGATCTTTGGGGGTAACAAGGACACAATGGTCTACTGTTTGCATCAATTACTAATTCACTTACAAAATTACTGACACACAGTACACATACAACGTACATATGTACACTACATAATATATTACGTAGATGTTCCTTTAAATTACTTAATGCAATTACATATTATACACACATGGTGTCCCGAAACTAGAGGAACATATTTCAACAGTGTAAGATATAAACATATCTCGCTTCGTTTTCGAGATACAGGGTGTGAAAGGTAAGTTTTTGAAGATGGTTTTTAATTAATATTTCCGACACATAATCTAAGTACATTTTACACGTCAACCTAACACAAAAACGGTACTCTTGTCTCTTTTTCAGTCAGGGAATAAAATCTTCATCTTTATCATTATCAAGGGTACAAACTTTA
Source organism: Aromia moschata (assembly GCA_029963805.1). Taxonomy (NCBI): domain Eukaryota; kingdom Metazoa; phylum Arthropoda; class Insecta; order Coleoptera; family Cerambycidae; genus Aromia; species Aromia moschata. The sequence continues at coordinate 29,951 of JAPWTK010000932.1, forward strand.
AGTCCATATCATTTTTTACCTAAATTGTGGTTTTGCGAATGGATAATTGATAATCAACACATCATGCCTTCAATTATTTGGAGTGATGAGTCTACCTTTACGAGACAAGGAATGTTTAACTTTTACTATCGCCATTTTTATGCCAATGAAAAATCCTCGGTTAGTGCGGCGCACTAATTTCCAACACAGATTTGCGGTGAATGTGTGGACCGAAATTATTAATTAAATAACGAATTAATTAGACCAACAGAAAAAATCGGCACGACTAAATGCCAGAGATTACCATTTTTTTAGAAAATAACCTAAACAAAACATTAGATAACACTCCCTAACATAACCTAGACCAAATATTAGATAACATTCCATTAAATCTGAGGTATACTTTGCACTTCCAACAGGATGGGGCTCCAGCTCATTTTGCTATTAATGTAAGAAAGTGATTGAAACTGATACTCGATTATTATTTATGAGGGCGCATAAAGGATAATGTTTAGGGTAACGAAGTAAATACCGTTAAAGGGTTAAAAGAAAGGATCAAACTGGTAGGGAACGAAATTAGAGCTAACAATTTTCTTTTCAGTCAGATTCTGCAAGCCTTGCAAACAATTATTTGTTGTGCCAGATTATGTATTGAAGAAAGGGGAAACATTCTCAAAAATTGATTGCAATAGTTATCCTTTTACTACCAGTCTTTTTATTGTTTAAGGGTTTTTACTTTTTTTTAATTAGTAAAATAAATGATATAAACCAATTTTGCATACCTACTTCTTGAGATGACAGAAGGTGAGACAGTTATATTTAAAAAAAAAATGTATTTTGCACATTTGACACGAACAAGACTTTACATACTTGTCTTGTTTCGATGGAGACCTCCATTATTGAGTAAATGTTTATGGTATTATGAGGTGTAAAATAATTTTTAAATCGATTTTACTCGAAAATGGTTCCTTTTAGCGAAATGAGGCAGAAGCACCGTTTTTGTGTAAAAAAATTCTGACATTGGAGAAAAAATCAGAAATAAAAAAAATATTGAGCATGTTTAATTAACCCGCCCCTGGTCAGTTTTGTATTTTGTCTTCTATTCTATAGAATGCACAGTTAGCTTGTTGTGTAAATTTTAATTAGTTTGTGTTTGAAGATTTCGGAAATATGAATTGAAAACCATCTTCAAAAACTAACTTTTCACAGCCTGTATCTCGAAAACGAAGCGTTCTGCGATATATGTTTATATCAACTTTTCGTCCTATTTTGAGGTCTACAATACACTGTTGAATGAACTGAATGTACACCATGTGTCTATACAGAGTGTTCCAGTTTTCTGAAGCAAAACTTTAACACCTGTTAAAACTTTTAAATGTTTATATTAACATAGGTCTACAAATGCTTATTTTTCGAGATACAAGGTGTTCAAATTGGATTTAAAAAAATAGATTATTTTAACATCGTAAACATTTTTCAACGTATTACATTAATAGTAGGTACACGGGGATTCCTTTGATATAAGAAAACCTACTATGGACATCTTTTTTACGCTAGAGGGCGCCCTACATCCGTAAGCGCTCTGTTTTTAATCCATAAAGAGTACACTCTTTATATATTATAATGGTCATAACTTTTTTCCTAATGTTTTTAATAAAAAATCTTATTTCCTAGCCCTTTTTGAACAAAAAGGTACACTTGTCAAAATCCGCTAAAGTTAATCTACCATTCCGTTAGTTTTCCATATGATTGGCTATAATCTTTTGAATGATGTTGTTTCCTTTAAATTTAAGAACGGATGGGTTCCAGCTTGTTGGATGTCCATAATGATAGAATCGCAAGAAACTGGCTTGACAACAATTCTTCAGAAAGACGCATCGGTCGTGGAGGGCCTATTATGCATTTGGCCCTCCACGATCCCCAGACCCAAATCCCTTTTTTTGTTTGGGGATATTTAAAAGAAAAAGTATGTGTGTATATGTGACATGTTTTGAAACAAGAGAGGAACTTATGAATATAATTAGATATGCCTGTAATGAAGTAAGAGCATTTTTAATCATATTCCACGTTCAGTTCGTTGATGTGAAAATGGTTCACATTTTTAACAATTTCTATAAATTTGTATTTTGTTACTGGTTGTTTTTTGTTTTGTTGCTAGAATTAGATTTATTTATTCAGTTCATCCGTTAAATTTTACTTTTTGATTTTTATAAAAAAAACTTAATTGTTTTGAGTATCCCTGTACATTCTTAAAAAACGCTATTTTTAATATCTGCTAAATTATTACAAAAAAAATTGTTACAATTTAGTAGATGCCAAAATTACAAAGATTATAATAAATCATATGAAAAATTAGATTGTATCGAACGATAAAAATCCAAATAATATCTCAAGAACTTTTGCAGATTTTGATACCTTTTTTATTTAGAAAAGTGCAGGAATGGCATATTCTACAAGTTATGGAACTGCCTACATTCCACACGAGCTAAAAGTTTGTAATTTACGGTTTCGCGAGTGTGGAATATGCCATTCCGAACGTGTTGTAGACTATATTTTCTCTAACAATATTTGAAAAAATGTTACAAAGAATTGTTCTGAACTCAAAAATGTCAAACGCAAAATATCAGAAGAAGAAATAAGTTTTATTTCTATTAATCTTATGTTTGGAATTTATAAGACGTAACCATAGCAACTAAACCAAGCTACTTTCTATACCGAGCTATTATGCGCCTAAACGGCTTCTGATTGGTCATAATCTCCTAATTTGTGTGTTGGAATGACATTCATTATAATACAGTTCTCAATTATGGAATGTGTATGTTACATGTTAAAATGGTGTTAGTGAAATACATTATCTTATTAAAAAAGGTCATAAAGTACATTAGACAAAAAGTTATGACCATTTTAATCCATAAAGAGTACACTATAGAGCGCCCTCTAGTGACTATACCTGTATGTACTTGATAACAAGGGGTGTTAAAAGCGTTTCTCAAACAAAATATTATTTTAAAATATGGACTTAAATATTATGGTCAAGCCCATCTTCAACCAGGTTTTCGGAATTTCCTTGCCACTTTTGCAGTTTCAGCTAACTATTAAACCGAATATCTTTGTTTTTTTTTTTAGAAAAATGTATATTAAAATGTTACACACATATTATGTGTGTTTGTCTGTCGGTCTGCTAACTTTCTTTTGTGTTCACGATAACTTAAGAACGCTTTGAGATATCAACTTGAGATTTGATCATGGCGAGATCTGGAGCTGATTAGATTTTGATTTTTTGACTAATGGATTAGGGAATAAATAAGGATAATACATTTTTTTAAAGATAATTTGAAAAACCATAAAAGAAACGCACTTCCAATTTGATGCACATGTTCAACATAACAAGAATCTGTTAATGTACCTACCTAATGGTTTTTATCTTAATAGGGTGGATATTGAAGTTCTTTTTTTTATATTACACTATGTAATTTTTCTTTAAGCTGTAGTAACTCTAGCATTCCTGTGAAGTCAACGGTGTATTGCGTTTCCGGACAGTATTTATTTTTATTTGAAATCTTTTATCCTTGTGTTAAACCCTGTGGGAATAAATATATTTGTTTGCTTTTCTTGAGGACGCGCAATGGATGGGCAATCATCATTGTTAGCAGTGCACATGAAATCCATTTAGAAAATGAAAATTTCCAATGTTTCCATTATGTTACGAGAGTATTCAGCAACGTGTTTGTGATGTTTTTCTATCCCGTTACATCAGGTAATTTGATAAAAAGGGAAACTCTCAATAATACTGATACAAACGTTGAGTCGTAAAAAAGAATAACCAAATATTATGATTTTTTTTATATTTCATCACATATCTTAGTAATATCCAGGTTTATTATTTTTTTAATTAAATAAGAACAATATGAGCAAGAAAATTTAAAAATAAAATGTAGCTTTTCCGTAATGAACAAAATAAAATAATTGATAATGGTATACAAAAGAAAACGCTTTTCTTAGATCATATTCGTTCCATATTCATATATACCTGTATGATATATTATGATTTGCTATAAGTATATGATATAGCAAATAAATAATCTTTATTGGATAGTCTGCAATTTGTTTTTAAAATTTAGGAAAGTTTTGAAATTGAAAGGACTGTATATTTGGCGGTTTAAAAGATCATCTCATAATAGGCTCAAGAAGAATGAGATTAGGCGAACAACGATATCTTTCCAGCTTCAGGATCTCATTTTATCCAATTAAATTATTTATTGCTCGAACAGAACATGATTTCGCATTACCTTGCCCATAAATTAAGTAAGGACTTCCTTGATTTGTCAAAGATAAAATAATCGGCTATTTCTATATAATGTTGGTATTTGTGCTTTTATTAAAGAAAATGACTCGGTAATTATGCCATTTCTCTTCGTAGTACCGTCGCATGCCATAATATGTAAAGTAATAAATCCTTCTACGCAAAAATATTTTTTAAAGAAGATTTTAAGTACGGCAGTGCCAGATTTTTATACATAATTAATTTACTCCTTAAATTTTGAGTTATTTTTTAAGCTGAATAAGGTTACATAACGTTATACAGTATGTCCCAGAAATGACTGTACAACCTTTAACCACAAATTCCTTGGAAAAAATAAGCCAATCTAATCAAACTTATTTACATCCAAAGTTGCTTAGTTTTTCCGCTAGATCGTGTCAAAATTTTGTAAAATTTTAAGTTACATTTGTTTACTGAAAAAAAGTGTACTTATGCATACAGAAACTGAGCACATTTTGAACATTTATTGTAAGAATTAAATTGGTTGTTACATGCACACTGTCTTTAAAAATGAGATATTTTCTTCTATTAATACTGTGTTTTCCGTTTCGACTAAATACAATAATATCACAATTAAGAGTACCTATAATAACTAAATATATCTGATACCCAATGCTTAGGTTTCATCATATATTGGTACTGACTTGTTCAGATTGTCAGAACTCTATGGTAGTTCAAGTATAAACCGCATTTTTAAGCGCCTTGAAAATTATATATGCTTGTATTTCTTGCCCGTGCATACGTATGCTACTGACCGTGCCTGGTCATGCCCTGGGACTCGTAGTATACCTGTCCCGTTACAGAAGCTGGGGACAGTATGGATGTTTAAAACTGCGTTATGGCAAACTTTCCGGACCCTAGTAATGACGTTTCTTAATTCATTTTAAACAGTTGCTTGACATTTACATATGTCATATTATAACTAACACTTAATCACAAGCATATTTTTAAAGGACTCCGCAATAATCTTATGTAAATTGGGTTTCGGTCAAATCGTCTGGATTCTGGATATGTTTTAGGTTTTGTCATCCCAAGCAAAAGTCTCAATGGGCACAAAGCTCGAAAATCAATAATTTGGCTGCTACGGAACCTGAAAGCTCCAAAGCTCCAACACAGATTTATTTATTCGTGCAGTCTTTATAGATTTTTAAATAACTTATTTTTTCGATTTTAATATCTAGGTTTATGTTTTTGAGGTTAATTAATTCAAATCCGGTGTCAAATTGTCCAAATTGACACTTGACAGCTGTCAATTAGCTGTCAAAGTGCCTTAACAAAGTGTAAATATTATTTTTTTATGAGTTGAGCGTTAGAACATCAATGATGTGAATACAATAATTCGACAATTGGCAGCTGTTAACAGGCTGTCAGCTAGCTGTCAAAGTGCAATAATAAAGTGCAAATCTTATTTTTTTGTTATGACTTTATGCTTTTTGGATAACTCAGTTCATACATGATGTGAATACAATAATTCGACAATTGGCAGCTATCAACAGGCTGTTAAATAGCAGTTATAAAACAAAAATCTTCAGTTTTTGTTATAAATTTATGTTTTTAGGTCGCTGAATTTAAATATGATGTTGGTTTTACGAAACTGAAAGTTGGCAGCTGTCAACTGGAAACTATGTCTGTAAGTCATCAGAACTGATTTCAGCACCCTGAAAATCATTAAGTCATAACAAAAATTGAAGATTTTTATTTTCTGATCGCTATTTTGTAACTAGTTAACAGCTGCCAAGTGTTCAATCAAGAGTCAATTTCGTAAAACTAACATCATATTTGAATTCAGCGAATTTGAATTCAGAGAACAAAAACTGAAGATTTTTGTTTTATAACTGCCATTTGACAGCCTGTTGACAGCTGCCAATTGTCAAAAAAAAAAAAAAAAAATAATAAAAAAATAATAAAAAATGATAATTTAAACTAAAAGAACGTAGATTAAAATCGAAAAAAATAAGTTATTTAAAAATCTATAAAGCCTGCACGAATAAATAAATCTGTGGTGGAGCTTTGGAGCTTTCAAGCTTCGTAGCAGCCAAAGTATTGATTTTCGAGCTTTATGCCCATTGAGACTTTTGCATGGGATGACGAAACCTAAAACATATCCAAAATTCAGACGATTTGACCGAAACCCAATTTCCATAAGATCCTTTAGTCTTCTATAAATACAGTCATCAAATCTGGCTATGAACGAGAGAGATGGCGGTTACGTCGAAGCTTTTTGGTTATTTCAAACTTTTGACAAGTGGCTGTCACAATTGTAAAACAAATACTGACTCTCACCTAATGTGACAGCTTTGATGCCCAGTGGTCTCGCTATAAAACCACATATCTAAATTCATTGTTCTATCGTCCTTGTGATTTTAATAGAGTACCACAGCGTTAATATGAGTTGCTGGTGTTGCCATCTATTGAAATAAACGTAAAACTCGGCCAATTTCGGACATGAATCTAATAAAAGCACGTGTTGCTTGTGATGTGCATGTGCTGTCTTCACCGTTGTAATTTTGTTCCGTTGTTTCATCACATATTCATCAATTATGTCAGGTAAGTTTGTAAATTTTACTTTTAAATAGTTTATGATGGATGTTCGAATAAAATTGAAAAATCGTTGAATAATTTATATAAATTTGTTGCCTAAAGTGTGTGGTTCCATGATATTCCATTCCAGATATATAAACCGGGGCCGCAATACTCATAGTTACTTTGTGAATCAGTTTTAGGGCAGGGATTGACATTCAAGGAGTTGGAAGGCTTAGCTAGTGGGGAATTGTACACATTGTACACATAATTGTACTCTTAGATGAGATACCCTCAGACACAGAATCAATTTCATGTAATGAATCAGATGCGGATGGAGAAAATGAAATACAAGTCTTTGACATTCTATGTCTTTATTATGGGATTGCCCCTGGAAAATATTGCGATCTGCGTCATGGTTTTGCGTCACGTCACGCTTGGTAAAGATGGTTTGCCTAACCTGAAGGGGCAAAATCTGGGGTAGGGAAAAACTCTATCGAGCATCATGTATGTGACGCATGACGTCATGGGTCCAAAGACATAGAATGTTCCATGGCCTCACGTGCGTAGCTTCGTGAGTTTCAACTTAATTTCTTCTACAGACGTGTTACCTGAAAGTCCTTTACTAGATATCGAAAATATGGAAGTTGTGTTTGAGGATGATTTTATACAACAACGCTAGAATACGAATTGGGAAAGTGAAGACGAGGAACCACTATCTGTTATTAGAAAAAAATTAATGCAGAATGTCTTTGTCTGGAAAAAATGTTGTAAACAACCAACATAGTTGATATGATGAAATCTTTGTATGAGGTGGACCGTAAATCAAATAAATGGTACCGTCGAGTTTTTTGGCATTTTCTCGATTTATGCATCTTGATGCATTTGTAATTTTTACAAAAAGAAATGAAAGATCATCTAGTACTTCAAGCTGTATAAATTTAAAAACATTTCGTATCAGTGTTGCAATGGGACTAATTAGAGCAGATCCAGCTACAGCCAAAAAAGGACGGAAAAGTATAGAAGCTGCTCCAAATAAATTCAAAACTATTGTTCCACAAGAGATCAGGCATCACAAAATTGCACATATATTATGCCAATATATGGAAGTTCTCTACGATGTAACAGGTGCAGCACTCGTGCAGAGACACACCGCACAAACTGGAGGTGTTCAAGTTGAATACAAATTGGACCTTTTTTCAATGATAAATCGAACGTTTTTTACTACATCATACCGAAATTTTGAAGTTGTTTTCATAAAATAAATGTCTTTAGGCATAGAGTCTAAGGTTTTTTTTTACGCACTAGTGGTTTTAATGAAAACCACTAGGTTATGTTGTACTCAAGTGGTTGCATTTGGGGCGAATCTGGAACAGTGGCCACGTTCTTAAACAAATTGTAATACAAAACAAGACTTAAGTTTGTTCTCCATTCTTAGCATATGTGATCAATTTACAGTCGTTCTACTACTTGATATTTACACCTAAGATGGAAAAATAAATATATTTTACCTAAGAATTAATCGGAGTTACATAAATTTAAGATAATAAATACGTGTCTCACTGTACTTACTCTGATGGTCCACTGGTCAATAGGATATGGTACAGTGGCCTTTACCGTTTAAAAAATAGAAAACAATGCAAACGGGTGATATTTTTTAGAATAAACATATATTGTGTTAAACATATGTCACAAAAATAATAATAGTCATAATGCAGATTAAATTTATTTAAAAAACAACTGAAATGTATACTGCCAAGTAGTTTAACTGCTAATCGTTAACAAACACTATACATGGACAAACTAGGGTATAATTTAATTTACCTGCTTAAAAGCCATTCTAAATAGTCCTCTTTCTAAAATGGTGGTACAGCAGTCATCCCTTATTAATATGATAAACTAGTGGCCACTGTACCCACCTTAACCTGACCACTGTACCATCAATTATATGTTTTTTGAAACAATGGGTAATTATAAAAACTATTTAATATAATTAAAATATTGTAATATCAATAAACGACAATTTTTACATTGTATTAGAGTAACTAATATATCACTATTAGTTCACTTCGATATGTACGTATGTAGGTATTTATTCGCTACGCAGAATTTTCACCGCTCGTTGTATTTTACTACATGTGGTCAATTTAAAGTTAAGTTCATACAAAAAGAAGAAACTTTTAAAGCTCAAGGATACTACCCGTTAATATTCTCTGGATGTTACTTGGAACCCTCTGCAGTGGGTGGCAGCCACTACTCTTTATAAATAAAAATATAGCACGGAAGTGACCACTGTTCCTGCGTGGCCACTGTTGCAGACTCTCCGCTATTTGTTTTTTTCGTAAAAAAATTGGGTTGTAAAAAAATATTGTATACAACTTGTGTAAAAAGACCATTTTCTGATTCGTGTGACTGTGTGACAAAATTCACACTCATCAGAAAAGGGTCACTTATAGTAACACACAAATTCTTTGGAAAATTCTACATAATTTCAGCGTTTGAATTTTCTTTCTAACCCAAAAATAATCCAAAATATCGGCTGTGAGACATTAAATTCAGAAACCCTATCCTATTGGGTACATTAATATTGTATTATATTGGGTACATTACCGATTCTGGGAGTGTATTTACATTGTAAAAGAAACTTAACTAACGTGAACCTGAAATGTGTTTTCAATTCCTGAATTTCCTGAATTTAATTATTTTTTGTTTAAGAAATTGACAGTGCTAGTTTTGGAATAAAATGACCCTGAGGTCATTCGTCGCAAACGTCTAGAATAATCTAATCTGCTAACATTCGCCAGACATTTATTGTTGAATATAATATCCGTAAAATCCTATTAAATGTCAGTTTGATGATTTATGGTAATGTAAACGTCGCGGTTCCCTAAAATATTTACTTAAAGAAACTCAAGATGTCAAAAAAAATAGGTGAAAGTGTATTGGTTTTTGAAATGTAGCCACTCTTGTAGAATTGGTGAAAAATCGCTTCCCTAAGCCAGTATCTTTGTAGCACGGCTTAAAATGAAAGCCGATTCTTATGTTGAGTTGAAATAATAAGCCATTTGAATAAACTAAAATATTTTACAACATTCACGGTACTTCAAAAAACAAATTTAGGAATTCATTTTTAAGGTTTTAGGTATTATCATCGCCCAACATTGACTATTCACGCTTTATAAAAAATATACTACACATAGGTAATCGACAACTGTCCTTCCAAAGGTGGCGCTACTAATGTAGATTCCAAAATGGCAATAAAAGTAGTATATATTTAATTGTTAAAAAACATATATTGGTATTCAATTAAACCAAGTTACCAATTTCGAGGTGTAATTTTCTTATATGTGAAATTCGAAGTAAATTATTTGTTTTGTTTTCAGATTTTTGCAAGGGCGTAGCCAGGGGGGGGGGGCGACCCCCCTCCCCCCCTCCCCAATGGTCAAGTAAAAAATCAAAATACTCGGGGATTGCGCTTGCCGTTGCCTCCAATGACCTTTATTTTTCTTTTTTGGCTTTTTTGTTAAATCTGCATTCCCCCCCCCCAAAGAAATATATTGGCTACGCCCTTGGATTTTTGTATGAGAGTACGATATTAAAAATAAAACAGTTAACTATCTCAGGTACAAGCTGCTTAAACGTTTTGAGTGTTTCTCCTTTTTATAACAACAGCTGTGGCAGAGCGTAGCAAAAGGGGACGGGTAGCTGTGCTCGCACATATTAGAATGAGATAGAGTTTGTGGGACGATACGAGAAATAGTGGGCAGTCATATGTTCAGTCAGGCTCCACTCAGTAATTTTGGCTTCAATCATTATCAACTGGTTACTCCATTCCCTTGATTCTGATGACGACATTTTTCCAGTCAAGGGACCCCGCACGTATCTTATGGTTTAGGTTAAATTCGCCCAATTTGAATATGTAGTTTTATGATGCCGAAAAAAAGTAATGGATTGTATGAATTCCGAATATTGTGATCGAAGTCAATAACTTTTCTTAGACTCCTAATTTAAGGTCATTTTCTAATTATGTGCTTTTGGAAAACAGGATGTACTGAAAAATTATATCGTCAAAATTGAAAAGTATTGAATTACTTTTCCCTAACAAGGAACATAGTAACCTTCAATTGATCTTTCAAAGTGAATCCGACTTCACTTGTCACTTCATTCTTTAGCGTATGATTCAATCCCTTATCGATTTCTGGTGTCGAAATACCTAAATACCGAAGATTATTTCACATAAAATGTGTTTAAAAGATGATATAAGGAAATTCATGATCTTCAATATATGTCTGACCTCGATCACAAGATTCGGAATTCCAAATACTGTGGTAATATTTGGGGATGCATTATTAAACTGCTCAAAACTCGTAAAAGGTTCACGTCTGGAGAATGGTACCACTACTACGTTTTATCAGTATCACAAGAACTACAATATATTTCAAATTGGGCGAATTTAAACCCAAACCAAATTTCTATAAGGTACATGCAGGGTCCTTTAAAAAGAAGTGTGAACAGAAATCAGAAGATCCACTTTGTCAACAAGTAGCACGACTTACACAACACATACAACATATATAATAATCTAAAACGATCATGTGCCAACTGTCCAAATCGACTGGATGTCAAAACAAGCATGATCTGATGTCAAGGCCAATGTTGGTACAAATCTTTGACGTGTGTTGGAAAAACACATTCTGCATTCCAGTGCAGACATTGCCGATTAATTGACGTTCATTGGCCATGTGTATTTCGTCCACAAGGTATTAAAAACTACCCTATGACCGGCATTGGCAGACGTTTGTCATGTCGTCTGGATGCGGCTCAATGATTTACATATGCATTTTACATTTCATCAGACGACCATTAGGTTTTAAAGAATGAACTTGTCAGTTCAGAAAAAAATTTGTAAAATATATTGCAATTACCATCCTTGTGATCCATTATGGGTGTAAATAACAAAAAAGTAATAAATCGTCTTTATACTTATAAGTCGCTTAAGCAAAGATTATTCAAATTAGGTTAATGAAATTCGGGTTCCTTCCCAACTGCTTCCAGAATAAATTATAAAACGCAATATAATATACATTTTAGCATTAAAATGATATTTAATTTAACAGAAAGGGTGGTCTTCGACTTCGTGATCCTACTCCAGCCCCAAACAAATAGATACAGGTAATTAGAAGAGACCTACATACACTTTGTACCTGCATAGAGAATACTAGTTCTCATAGAAAGAGGACGAAAAAAGGAAACGAACGTTGTTATAAAATACAGTATGTTCAATTTAAAATAATCAACTTCAGAAAGGATAAAGTTGTTAAAACTTTATTGCCTAATCACTTTAATAAATTACTTCGTACATTTATAATTTGTACCGTCCAAGGAAACACAAAATATAGTATGTTCTATTCAAAATAAGCGACAATGAAGGACAAATTTGTTCAAGTTTTATCCTCTACTTTGAGTACCTTGTAGATTTTGGCGTATATCTAGAACTTAAGTCGGTGAGCTCAATCATCCATACTCAAACGGCAAAACATTAAACATAGACTTTTACGACAGTGAACGTTACTGATTTTTTGAAAATTGCTTTCAACATTAAGAAGTGCCAAACCATTTATTTGATATAAATTATTTTATTATTTTTACTTTATCGTATTTGTTTGGTTAAAATTAAAATTCTAATGTTTTGCCTCTGGTTAATTAAAAAAGCAATATTTTGTGCATTCAGAACCATCATTCCTGTAAAGGTCGCGTGGGGACTAACAAATAAAAGTATAATCTATAATACAGCTTAGCTTATTAACGCCATCAATATACTTCCGAAAGTCGAATTGACAACACGCTTTTCGTTCAGCTCGTCTAACTTCGCTTGTATTAACAACACCCTGCCAGAGGTTATTTCGTTTTGCTCATTTTTAAAAGCTAGAAATATTATAGTCAACATTTATTTGCATAAACTTAAAAGTTTGTACTTCGCTGTGGTGAAAATTCACAAAAGCCAGTGATATTGTTCTAAGTAAAAAAGAATAAAAAGTTTTAATTTGTGTACGTCGTTTTATCGTATATTCATGAAGTAACAAATAACTTTGTATTAGCGTACCTTTTAAAATAATGAAGTTAATATTTACGAGTACTTCCGGTATACTCGAAAGTGCCAGAAAGTATTATTTTAGATATGTATAGGTATAGTATCCCTGAAAACACCCAGATACAAATTTTCTCCTTCATATAATTTATAGTCCTCTCAAAAATTTAATAGGCCATTCACCGTGAATCACCCTGTACATTACTTGAGAAATTAGCTCACGCTGCTATTTTATCATATATTTGTAGATACTTTATAGATTCGACTATCCACAGACAAATACTAGTCGACAACGGCTCTTTCATAAATCTAATACAAGACGTCTCTTCTAAGACAAAACCAACCCAACCCTCAGCCAAATCTCATTTTGTAGAACGATAAAAAATTCCTCTGATGTACAGTCTGGCTGTATATGCTAAAGCACGTAAGACCTCAACAAAATCCAATTTTGATGTGTTACTAGACGACATTCCTTAATTCCACAGATTTTTAGGTAAGACGTTTTACTTTGAACCTGAAATATTTTGTTGACAACATAATATTAGTGAATGAGGTAGCAGAAAATATTTCAGTACTTTGTATATGTATCTATATACTATGTTTGAAGACGTGCAGTCATTTTTAAATTCCTTATAAGTAGATGCGTGCAGTTTTAGAGGTTTTCAAGAGCGTTACAATAGGGGGAAGGCTTGCTAATTGGATTAGAATGTTGTGCGATACATAATATATGCCAAAGAGACCACGTGTCACCACGCCATTTTTTATTTATAGGTAGAACATTTTGAAATTAGTTACGCAAACGTGCATACTAGACGTAAATAGGCTTATTTTAACATACTAATCAGCTGAGTAACCCTTCCGGTTTTATCGTAAGTGTAATAAACTTATATGGAGACATCCAAAAAAAACGTCATCAAAGTTGGCCGAGAAAAAAAAGACGTATTTCTATTCTTGATCGAATTTATAACCTTATTTACTTGTCAAGACTGTCACATCATATGACAGCCGTTGTTTATTTTACAAATTGTGACAGTCACTTGTCAAAAGTTTGACATAACCGAAAAGCTTAGACATGACCGCTATTTCCATCTCTCTCGTTCATAGCCAGAGTTGATGACGTTTTTTTTTTGGATGTCTCTATACATACAATGAACTTATACACGGCATACTTATATTTTAGACATTTCTAATGAAAATGGAGGAGTTGCTTAAATTTTTTCGTAAAATTTGTGGTTAATAAATTAAAAGAAGTAGTTAATAAATATTGTGATATAAAAATTGTAAAAGTAACCTATGGAAATGGAAATATCTGACATTTTTCTCGAACTTGAAGTAATTGAATATCGCACCCTGAAATTTTTAAAGTAAAATCAAAAATGTTTTTGAGTGGCTTATACAGGGTGTTTCTTAAGTTGAAATTCTTCTTTTAACATGACACAGGACTTAAGAAAGAAAGCGAATTTTTCAAATAACATTTTCTCGAAATCTCAAAAATAAAGGACTTAATGGTCACCTAAAATTAATACCGAAAATCAAATACGTCCCTGTGCAATAACTTTATTTAAATCTAATACGAGAAAAAAAGAGCTAAAACCCTAACAAAAAGTGTAGAAATTAGGCATCCCAGTAAAGCGCACAAATAGGCAGTATAAGTGTTTTCTGTCTTTTATAACGCACGCACGACAATACGTTATTTCGGTTTTTACAAAGGCCATGTTTATAGTAATAATAACAAATTGGTTGATTTGCTGTTAGTATACGGGGAGCGTCGCCAAGTTGCTGCTGCAATTATCTATGGGGATACATGAAAAGTTTGGTGTATAAGACTGAAGTGAACACAGTGGATGAATTACGTGAACGCATTGAAAACGCCACGGAAATAATTCGAGAAAAACGTTTGCTTGCGCAGTCCTGGATACGCCGAGTGACCGTTTGTGTGAACGAATACAATGGTGACAAATTAAAAAGGTTAGATTCGGATTAAGATTTTGAATTTCCATTATCTTTGAGATTTCGAAAAAATGTTATTTGAAAAACGTACTTAATTTTTTGAGTTCTTAGTCATGTAAAATGGAAAACTTCAACTTAAAAACATCCTGTACAGCTGCTATGTTACTATATTTTTATTAAACGACAACCCCTGTTTCTTTTTACACCATTACTCCCATGGAAATGGGAAAAGTCCTTTATCTATCTGCGTGTTGTATTAATTAATTTAGAATTTTTACTTGACTTTAGAATGTTTTTTAGGAATAATAGATAATATGTATTTTCCTTTGTTGGAATAAAATATTTAGTTTTTCAAAAAACATTTAGTTTTTGACTACAGAAAAAAGTAAGACTGTTAACCTAAATAATTAACCAATTATTATACAGTGTGGTCGATGATCATTTAGTGTGTATCTATTTATAAGATCCCTGTTTTAAAGACAGTTATCGTGTTAATACTGACGATTCTACTAGTTTCAAAATAATTTTTAAGAAACATTTTTAAAAACCGAAGAAAACCTTTGCAGTTTTATGTTTTATGTTCACGTAAATTTGTAATTTTAACAATGGCGATATGCGTATGAGAGAAAAGAACTAAATGCAAGATACGATTAAAAAATTCAGGTTGTTCCATTTGAACTACACAAAATGTCGCTATTTGGAGTTGGTAAAATGTAACACAATAAATATAATGTATAGTATTTGCATATACTTTGTATAGTATTTGCGAAATTATTTTAATTGCAGAGAATAGAGTATATCATGTTCGCACATCGTACCAAAAATGAAATGGAAGCCTGCTACCCAAAAAAAGTTATGACGGCTTTTCCAGACTCTAACACCTGTCAATTTTTAACTTCAAACATCCCCAAAACGGCTGGACTTGGTTATGATTAGGGCCCGAAAAATGTGTTACAACGCAGGGTCAACAATACAACTCCATGGTAATTAAAGTATAAGCCGTATTTTTTAAACGTCTTGTAAATTATGTACGCCTGTAATTTTTGCACATTGTACGTATTTACTTTAGAGTTAGTGTGGTGTTTTTACATATTATCTGATTTTGTGTGGATTTTTGCAATAATGACAAAGTCGTTATCATTTGTGAATAGACTGAAAACGATGATTCAAAATTACGAGGATTTTACAATAGACTTTATGGTCGACCATATTCACTTTAGACGTTTTTAACGAGAAGAGATGTAGAAAGACTACTGGTTGTGGCGACGTAGGAAGACAATCGGTATTTCTGAATGACACAAGCGCTATCCCTTGTGTCATTCATAAATAATGTAAATATGCATACCTATGTATGCATTTACATTATTAACACATTTTTACTCCTGTGTTTTTGGTCTCTCATCGACTCAAAATTATGTTTCACTTAAAATACGCTAGTTAACGTACATAAGTATATGAACACTGTAGATTCCTCGGTATTTTAAAAAAGGGGGCAAACAACCTCGCACATATTACATTTTAGTGTTTCTTATACCACAACGATTCTGTAGACGTTCACTATATATGTATACTGACTAGGTGGAAGATATTTACTTTCACATTGGCTCAAATAAATCCTATTGTTAGGTAAGCGGTTAATAAATACTATATCTTGACCACGTCTGACAGAATATGATGCATTACTAAACTGTTCCGTTGATACAGCTTGTCAGCACTATGGCGGGGTTCATATACAATTCATGAGGTCGATTTCCCTTTAGAAATTCATGATATTCGAAGGCTGTATGCATAGATATGCATCTTAACCGATGCATATGTATGCATGATGGATGATTTTTCTGGTTCACATCTAACACTCGTGTATTGAAGAGTACATACGTAATATGTATTAAAATGTAAAATATTATTTGCATTTAGATTCATACATTGTTTTATACTGGATTACTCAAACTAAATTGACCAGGGTGTATCTTGTCAAGATATCCTAGTAAATTCTCGTGTGTTTATCAAGACATTCTAGTAAAACAGAAACCAGTTTATATTTCTTCCGATTTTCTTTATTGTGACGATGAAAAAAATCACTCCCAAACGTATTACCCACAGAATAACCATATTTCACTATTTAAATTTTTTCAATTTAAATCTACTTCAGTCAAATATATTTAAAAAGTATCACACAATGCATCTGATATACATTCTGAGATGAGTATCTAAAATAGTTAGAAAGTCTATTAGATATTGAAAGTGGACACTTGTGGAAAATCAAATGAAATAAATATGAAATATTCATTTTCCGAATTTCAGGATGTTAATGGTTTTTCTATTCATAACGTACAAGGAAAGCAAACTGAAGTTGAAGTTTCACAGTACCTTCAGGGCCCAAAGACTTGGAAATGTTAAATAAATACCTTATAAGTGTAATATGCCACTTATATGCCACATATCGTTTCATATGCCACATTTATAAATCTCCTTATTATAATGATCAGACACACATTTTGATTTTTTAGTGTTCTTAGAGGCCAATGAAATAAATATAATAGTAAAAGTAAAAACTACTACCTTTAATTAATAAGTTTTAATAGACTAATTTTTTTTCTCCTTTTACCTACAGCTTTTTTGTTTATTTTTTTAGCCTTGTGGTACTTTATTTATTAATGTTTATTATTTATAAGGTAACTTTCCTGTTACATTATATTTTTATATATATTTAAAAAAAGTTACACCTGAAGTCATACGTCTTGATTGAAATAGCATATTTTCATACAGCAGTGGGTATACTATCATTTATTTATATGAATGATATATCTTAATAAAGTTTGCATATTTCTGGTATACAGTTAACAAATTGAAGTGTCAAATATTTTTAGGTGCCATACTTTTTTAAGACTACCAAGCATGGTATTGTTCAGAATTAAAAGAGCATCTTTTATAGTAATAATACGAATTTTTTTAAAAAAGCATCTTAGTTGCTTTTTTAAGCTCAGATCTGGCATACAGTAAGGCCGTAAATTCAATATTTTCCATAATAAAACTATTTTGTAAAATCCTGGAACAGGTCAGTTTTAATTTCCAAGTGCACATCGTACTCTACAATTTGAAGTAGTAGTGACGTTATCACTTTTTTGTACATGACGTCATCGATTTTTTTAAACAGAGCACCTTACATGTTTTTCTACCTTTCGATTCTCCAATAGCGGCCAATTATAAAAATGTATGATACCTAAAGTGGTCCGCTTGTGGGCAGTGCAGTTTAGCATTTTACTGAATGGTGAAACTGTATGTCATTTACTTCCCGGGAATATTATGTTGACATTTCTGTGAAACGTTATTTACTGGTTTCGCATAAAGTAAATACATAGTTTAATTTCCTCCAAATTTTCTCTTTCAATAAAATGACAATATTGTGAAGAAAATTTAAAAGTCTTTTAGATTTAAAATAACTCCAAAAGAAGTAATCAAGGGGAGTCAAATCAGAAGACCTTGCTGGTCACTCTATATGCGCTCGCCTTCCAACCCACATGTTGAAAAATATAGTTCTAAATAATCACACACTATCCTCGAACAGTATTTTGTTGCTGTTGCACCATCCCACTGAAACCATACGAAATCGCCAAATTGTGGCAAACAAGGTGGGTGAGACAGAACACCAAATTCACTGGCAAAATATTCCAAGGCAAAACCACAGCAAAACTTTGGTGAAAATACTGTCAAAAAGCTGACTGCTGATTTCCTACGGTTGAACAGGAATGAGATGAGATCGGTTACAGGACTACTTATTGGAAACTGCATCATAAGAAAACATCAACATGAAATCGGAGTATATAATGACGAACCCATATGTAGACTATGTAATGAGGAGGGCGTATTAGCGGCTCATTTTCAACTGTGAAATGTTATCACGCTGAACTTCATGGAGGCCACAAGAGCCAGAGAGAGGCTTTTTCGAGCAGAAATTCAGTGAATAGGCTGTTGAAACTAGCAAAGACAAGTAACCTACTCGCATAATGCAGTACAGCTGGTGATAAAATAAGCCAAGAGGGGCTTAACTTCAAGCCTGACTAGTTGCATTGGTTACCAAACCAAACCAATCCATTATTTAGTAAGTACTAATTCCTGTATTGTTTGACAGTATACAATAATGAAAAGAGTAGTGTTGTAAGTACAAATTTTGCGATTTTCAGTTGTCTCTAAATCCAAAACAAATCACTTTAGGTCATAATAATTCTAGATTAAAAAAAAGACAAAAAGAAAAACAGTGTGCAGAGTTAAAAATTTAGTCTGAAACGTTTGGTATACTGTATGATGAAGCAATTTTTACGCAAGCACAAATACATAAAATGTTTATATACAAAATTATTACTATTATAATTCTTAGACACATTTTCAAACTTTTTTAATACCTATTAACTTAAAAAACAACGCTGTACCTAAGCAAAACGCACTTGCATAAGGATTTTTAAGAAAATAAAGTACTTTACAGAAACTATCTCTGGAATACAATACTGGTCGATTTATATGTAAAGTATTTTTATATTCTCTTTAAACTGAATTCGAGCAATACAAACATATACGTATAAAACAGTCGTTCAGCAATACATAAACATGATTTTCGTTTCGAATGGGTCATATATTATTATTATAGCGTGAATGCAAAATACAAAAATAGTTGAAAAGATTTTACATTTCGAAGTAAAGTAAATTTAGATTGTACCTAAAGTATGTATTAACTTTACGGTAAGTGAAATACAATATCCAATGATCATCAAAACTTTAGAAAGCATATCTGTTTTGTAAATTTTTACCAACAAATTGATAACATCAAAATGCATCATCAAAGAAAAATATAAAATATGGTCGTAAAATGATATTATCATTATAAAAGAAATTTTTTTTAGAAAATCATATTTGATCATGTAATTAATTATTTATGATTATGTGTAGCGGTAGCTATGCGATCTAAGCACACTGCAATGATAGCGTCTGATCGCGTCTGAAATACTATTAAGGACAATAAACAATGTAGTATTTCTAGGCCACAATTTGACTTGTAAATCTCTTGTTAAATACAGAAAATTTAATTGTCCATTCCACATACAAAAATAATGCAAATAAAATTTCCAAACCCAGTAAGGTGTAAAAAATGCAACCTAAGGAAGCTACGTCCTCTTTTTTTAAAAACAGGTTTTTTATTAATAACATTAATACGGAAAAATATATTAAAAACAAACAGTGTACACTTTATACAGGGATGGCAACAGAACCGGTTCTTAAAAAGCGGTACGGTTCCGCTTCCAGAACCGCTTCCACTTTGTCACAAAAGTGGAAGTTCTCGTTTGGAACCGGTTCTGGAAGCGGTTCTTAGATAGGAACCGGTTCTTTGTGCAATTTATAATACAGAATTTTAAGAAGAGGCGATATTATTACACTAACGGCTATATCGGCAGAATCAGGGATCAGGGATCGCGAAATGAGGTTTAAAAAAAATACAGAAAGTTCTTAATGGAGTACACTGGTTAAACTTAATTACAGCTTCAAAATCTGAACACACACGTCGTTATTGTCGGTCGAAACGCAGTACCCGGCGATATTTTACTGTCTGCCAGATCAAAGCAACCGACATACCCGACTGCCTTGAAAAGTATATGCTTCTAATACTATCAAGAATAACATACATAAATTTCAAGTTTTATAAAATACTTTTGAAATTTTTTTTTTGAAATTTTGAAATTGTCGGCCATGACGTAACAACCGCGGGAACGGTCTGCCATTTTATTTTTTAGTAGCTATAATAGTATATTTTGACATACCAAAACGGCAGCTTTTATCAAATACATTTTTATTTTGCCAAATTAAGACACCTGTCGCCCCTGTGTGACGCTGAACCAACCGCGACTGGGCTTAACTAGCCCCCATCTCATGAACGGTAGGTACAACTGAGTAACTGAGCAAATTTGAGGCTTTTATCAAATATGTGTTGCCATCTGTTTACTGGTCTTAGACTATTATTGCGTTGTTTGTTCTTAATTGTATTTCAGATATGATAATTGCAGTGTGAGTGACTGTGACTATTGAACCGCTATTTCTACTGTTTCTGCTAGAACAAAATATATAAAATATGTATCCCTTAGAAAAATACTCCTTACAACGCTATGTTGGTCCCATATTTGCAGTTCAGTCCTGTTTTGTACAATTTTGTTATGTCCGTGATGTACGTAATATTTAACATATAATTTAGTTACGAAATTCTATATCATTTATTTGAAGATATGTGAGATGTAACAATATACCGGGTGTCCAAGATTTTTGTTTACAGGCTATAATTGCTCATCTGGTATATATACGGAAACACGTTTCAAATAAATGTTTTTCGGCCTATAGTGAAATCTATAAACCATGATTTCAGCAGTTTTTCACATGTTCGTCATCTTGAAGGTTATTTGTAGGGTCTGGAAGGTGTGACATAATGCAGAGTTGACATTATGTCACATAACTATAACTCTATGATAATTAAAGTATAAACCGTATTTTTAAAGCGCCTATTTCTTGCCCGTGTATACGTACGCCACTGACAGATCCTGGTAACGCGCGCGGACCGAGTTCAAAATAATTTTATGTGTCGTGAGTTACTAACTCGTAAGTTCGTGTAGTGTATTTACATATTATATGACTTTGTGCGGATTTTTGCAATAATGGCACAGTCGTTACCACTTGTGAATAGACTTAACAAGTTGATTGAAAATTACAAAGATTTTATCACACATTTTATGTATTCCTTGCAATCGACGATATACATTCACATCCACAAAATATACCTGGCACTGCTATTAAAGAAAAATTTTGGTTTGATATGTGCATAATGATTTGCGCATGTAGCCTTTCGTAAAACGTGGTCAAGTTGCCAAATATGTATCCGATTTTCCATACCTACTAGTCACACGTTGCGTAAAACATTTACAGAAGGCATATAAACGTGCAATGGGAAATGAGGTCAAAGAGGTACGCAGTAAATTTCTGTGGCTGACAGTAGACGAAACTGATTTTGCGGTAATAAGGTCGTTAATATTCCGATAAGAATTTTAGGTGTTTCAGATATTTCGCCCTCGATATTGATATAATAGCTAGTTGGGTTTTGCAAATAACGGCTAAACGTATAGAAAAAGTAGTAACATGTGCAGTGTCCCCTGTAGATGTAAAAAATAATAATTAACTGATGTTAGTGATCCAAAAAATTTGTGAAAACAATGAGCGTGGTGTGTGGTCCTCTGTCCATGTGACCTATTTTAAATTTACAACTTTAACTTCAATAGACGACGAACGATCATTTTCCCCCTGGTGTCTCACAAGTCCTTTCGTTAAATGACGGATTACGAGTCCGACCCTGCGTTATGGCACACTTTTCCGGACCCTAGTCAGTTGAACGTCAACTTTGGTTGGAACCTCTATTTTTTGTTGCATCATGGTGATTATAAAAAGACATTATATACGTTTTGCATGAAACTACTTTTTTGTTACTCCTCTACTTTTGCAACAACTTGCACTACGCAAATACTCTTTAATTTATGTCGATTTGAATAAAATACTGACCATTAAAAAAACATGCATAGTTTATTTATGCTACAGCTTGGCAGTTACACTGTTATGTACAATATAACAGCAACTGTAGCTCCATGATTAGACGAACCGAACGAACTAGGAACATTTCATGGCCAGGCTATAAAGGGCTCAGCATTGTATCATTTCCATATAAACTTCGTTTAATGGTCGTTAAAATCTCACGCTCTATTAACGTTATATATAGCCGTAAACCGCTAGAGTTTAGTTTCTAAAGTTCCGACTAGTCTTAAAAGTTTTTCGCACACATAAAAAGAGAGAATAAAATTATTACTCGACATAAAATTGCCCTAAAAGCGAAGTAGCGAATTCAACGAAGGCAGGCATTATTTAATAATTATGCAGAGTTTGTTCGTAATGAGCGAATACTCCTAAGTTCATACGGCCATGAAATATGCTTCTATTAACCGCGGAAAGTCAAAGTGCTTTTAGCCAAGGCAGGTTTATCTCGTCTGTGTTAAACAGAAGATACCCACATGAAGCAGAGTTCTGTTTAAAATTGTTGGAACGTCTGTTTACTACTATTGCTTGGTATAATATATTTCTCTGTCAAGCGTTGTCTATTGAAAACGTCTTAGATAATTCTAATTACATGTTGAAAGCTAGTAAAACAACGGTTCCGGGTTAAATATTAACTCCACAACGTTGCGTTCAATATTTCATTGCGACGTTTTAATAACTTTTTTGATCATACTAGCAATCTTTCAAGTCTTTAAAATTCCACACAAACGTTGTTTTCTTTCAGTCAATAATATATAAGGTATTTATTTCTACAGGTTGGATAGTACACTTTTTCTGTCGATAGTTGATGAAGAACTTCTGCGGTGAGACACATTTCTTAGGACACAAATCGATGTATTTTCTGACGATACCCAAAACACTCACTGCAAATTCTTTATCGCTAATGCAAAACGATCGATCTTGATTAATTTTTGTGCCAATAAGTGGCACAAATAAGACGATTTTGACCGATTTTCGTTCCTCAATATTATAAGTTTCTAACTAGTGTAATTTATTGCACTGGCGTGAAATATATACCGTAAAACGGGGCTACTTGAACACCGCGGGGTAACTTGAACATGCAATAACCTTTATTTATTTTTTTTGTTGTTAATTATCATTTTCGTGACCCTATGTGATTGCATTTGTTACAGGCATTAAACTAATGTGAAAAATGGTAAGGAAATATCAGAGAACACCGGGCCAAAACCCTATGCAAACTTTACCAAGGAAAATATGGAAAAAGCTGTAGACGCGGTTAGGGAGGGGATGTCTCAAAGGACGGCTGCGATTAAATTCAACGTGCCTCGCATATCACTTCTACGGAGGGTTGGTGGAAAGCATACTAAGCCTATTGGGCCTCCGACAGTCCTTAGTCAGGCTGAAGAAGAAACATTTGCAAATACTCTTGGTGTGGTTGCAAAGTGGGGATTTCCTCTGAATCGCGTAGATGTACGAGATGTTATTAAAAAATACCTTGACAAGCAAGGTAAAGAAGTAGTTGTCTTCAAGAATAACACCCCAGGTCCAGATTTTCTTGACTCGTTCATAACTAGAAACAATCTTTCCATCAGAACTGCATCCAACATAAAACGGTCCAGGTCTTCGGTAAATCGTGATGACATTTTGAAGTTTTTTAATAACGCTGAAGTTGCTCTTGAAGACGTCAAACGCATAAACCTTTATAACTATGACGAAACAAATGTTACCGATGATGACCGTCCTAGGAATACCAAAAGGGTAGAGAGAGTACAAGAACACTCTAGGGCGTCCATTAGCATTATGGTTTGTGGAAACGCAAATGGAGATCTGCTGCCTCCAATGGTTGTGTATAAAGCACTAAACATATATGAAAATTGGACTCAAAGTGGTCCAGTTGGTACAAAATATGCCAGTAGAGCCAGTGGGTGGTTTGACATGAACCTTTTTGAAATGTGGTTCTTTAGCATTTTATTACCGCATGTCGAAGCCACTCGCGAGGCGGGAGATACAGTAGTACTACTAGGAGACAATCTAGCTAGCCACTTTTCTCCAAAAGTAATTGAGGCATGCAGAACCAGTAAAATGTATCTCTCCCCTTTTCCAGCAAATGCAACACATCTTATGCAACCGCTTGATGTTGCTGTGTTCGCTCCTATGAAAAAGAAGTGGTGAGAAATTTTAGACAAGTGGCGAAGGGAAAGCAGGTACTCCGGGTGCATCCCCCAAGGAGCAATTTCCTGTATTGCTGGGCAGATTATGGTCAGGAATTAGCGACAGTGTGAGTCAAAATTTAGTGTCAGGTTTTAGGGCAACAGGTTTGCATCCTCCCAACCCTACTGAGGTATTGAAGAGAATGCCCGATGGGCTAGACGACGCTGGAGAGGTTGTTGAAAGAAACATCGATGCCAGTTTGAGAGAGTTATTGCAGGAACATAGAGGAAGTGGTGAAAAGCAGAAACGAAAACGACGAAAGAAAATAGAACCTGTTACTACCGCGTCTGCTGTAAACATTGAAGAGACTGAACTGAACGTCGAAGAAGCACAACCGAATGAAGAGGAAGGGTCAGAAACTGCTACGATGTCTGAGGTTTCTATATCAGTATCTATCAATCAAAATAAGCCTTCTACATCTGCTTCTCAAAATATAATAAAACAAAGACCTGTTCGTGAAACTCGCAAACTAAAACGTGTAGATTCATCTATTTGCGGAATTTGCCGTATAAACTGGAACATGACAGGGGTAAGGTTGAATGGATCCAATGTCTAAAATGTAGCAGCTGAATTTGTGGTCAGTGTAATGGAGCAAGCACAGATCCTTACTACAACTGCCCTCGTTGCGAGGATACAGATGATGAAGAAGTTGATGACAGTGAAGAAGACAAAGACTTCGTTCCATCAGATTAATAATATTAATCATTTATGAAGCATGTGCTTTACCTCACTTCCTGTTGTGCTTTAAAGGTTGTTGAGCTTATTTTTAATTTTGATTTCATGTTTAGCAAATTGCGTTTCAGTTGTCTGCATTGTTAACTTATTAGTTGTTATTAAATAATGTATTGTAGTTTTAAGTTTGATATATTATAAATATACATATTTTTCTAGTACAATATCTTTATTTTCATAAATTATTTGTTTAAATATACATATATAAGAATAAAAATGGTCTTTATACGCAACTTTTTCATATTACGGAGTAACATGAACATGCGGAGCGTTTACCGCGTATTTTAATAGCGAATACCGATAGGTGTTCAAGTAGCCCCAAACAAAGGGCTACTTGAACATACCAAAAAAATATTTTTTTTACTTAATAACTAATTTGTATTTAATTTCTAGACCAGCTATGTCTAGCTATTAGTTTGGTCGGTTAGATGTATGTATTTCCAAACTAATTGTGCAATAAGTTGGACGTTTATTACCAGAAATGTACGAAAAACGTGTTCAAGTAGCCCCGTTTTACGGTAACTGAAATAGTTTCTGTGCAAAACGCAATGCGCTTAAACATCAAGGTCGCTTTTTTACATATGTTCATACATAACGTTTAGATTCTTCGTTATTTTATTACACTTATTACTGTGTCGCATTTTGAACTACATTATCAATTTAATTGCTGTCCGGGAATGTACCTCAGACTGCCGCCATCCACTCATGATATTATCCGTTTCCAAAGCTTTTGATTTTGACATTCTATGTCTTTATTATGGTCGTGACACGTCATGCGTCACGTCACGCGGTTACTACATCTGTTCGCCGGACCGACGTATAACCTGAATGGGCAAAATCTGGGGTAGGGAAAAACTCTATCGATCATCAGGTATGTGATGCATGACGTCATGGATCCAAAGACATAGAATGTTCCATGGCCTCACGTGCGTAGCTTCGTGAGCTAATTTCGGAATTTTTTTTAAGTTTATAACCGCCAGTTAATTTAAATCAGTTAGCAATGTAATCAGTTTCGTGAATATAAAAAACATTACGAAACGTTATTTGATAGACCTGGCTCGTCAAATGTATCACTTACTTTGAAATGTCCAATTTTCATTTACCAACATCGTTGGCTTTAGCATCGAGTGATTTAACAATTCAACATTATGCTCCCATATAATGTTGATAGCTTTCCTTTTTTTGACTTCTCTACAAAGTAATCCAGACATACATTTTCACTCATACTACTGATATTATTTTCGTTTTTCCACTTTTGAAATCACGTATATATTCTTTTTTCAGCCGTGATATACGCAATTTTGATCAATAGTTTCCCCACGGCTCTGATGCATCCACTTCCACGTCTGACAGAAGTTTTTCTTCTTCAAGGTCGTTTTCGTACATTTCTACTTTTACTTTGTTCAGAACAAATAAACTAACACAAAGCAGAACTGGCAGAAGCAAAAAACAATTATGGAGTTATTTATTCCGATAATAATAATAATAATAATACTCACCCTCTTACTCCGAATCATCCCTCTTAGTCCGAACTCACTACTATAATTACTCCGAAGAGTAACCCCTTAGGTCCTCTCAGGGACCTGTGTGGGAAGGAGTGGCAATTATTATTATTTGCCATGGCGCACTGGGAGCGACTTAAGATTATTTCGGTAACGCATTTGCTTTACAGTTCTGAGAACTCAGAAAAACCAGAAACCCAGAAAACTCAGAACATTACCAAATCTAGGGCATGTGAGGTTGGATTGGCATCTATGCATCCACACGTATACTAGTGTATTAGTGGTTGCATATCAAGTCCTGACAGAGAAAGAGAGACAATTAAAAATCCTCTTCCCCGGCCGGGCCTCGAACAACGCGCACAGAGGTATCACGACTGGAAAGACGGCGCTTCAACCCACTCGGCTACCCCTGCCCCTACCCGATGCCATGCATTCTCCCTAATATCCTCAAAATGTTTTTCTTTTATGGAAAATAATAGAATAGTACACGCGACAATAAAATATTTACCTGCAGTACACCCAGAATAGCTTTGCCCACGAATTGCCGACAACAAATGTAGTACGAGGTAGTACGACCAAACCCGAGAGATAGTATAATAATGAACTATCTTCTCACTAGTTATCTATTAGCGTATAAATCTTTTTACTCCACGCTTTTTCCTTTATTTACACAAATAACTTTAAAGCAAGTTTTAATTTACTCAAACTGTTGCGCATTGTTTCAAATATGAGAATTTAAATGTGTGAGCAACACACTTTGTTGCGCACTCACTTTTTTTTTAATTTGTCAGTATAATAATAATGTATGTTTTATAAATTACTGTAAGAGAAAAACAGGAGGAGAATTGGAACCTTTGGCGTAGAAACCATTCATACTTGAACACTTTTTACCATTTAACACCGAAACACTTTTTTGTACTTAACGTGCGTTTCCACAACCAAAATGTTGGCATCATCAGGAGATGAAACTGAGTACAAAACATTTTACTACATTTTTAATCATCTCCTGATGATGTCAAATATGGCTGAGAAAACGCCTATTAAGTACAAAAAAGTGTTTCGGTGTTAAGTGGTGAAATGTGTTCAAGTGTGAACGTAATAGAAATGTATAGGTTTTACGTATGAAAAGGTCTAAGTAATTATGCAGTTAAGTAATTCACAATTAAAGGGCGAAGTTCGCACCAGCACAAAATTGATGGAAAAAGTGTACTGCTTATAATGCATAAAAGAAATCAATAATTAATTAAATTAATGTAGAAATCATTTGATGTGAAAATCTAATTACTACTATAGCAAGACTAACAATAAGTTACACCAAAAGATTAAACTAAGGAAAAAACGATACTCTAAATAATCTAAAGAGAAATACATCATGAAAGAAGAATAAGAATAAGAGGAATATAAAAACATGTCAGACGGTTTTTTACGTAAAATCCAGTTAGGACAATGATTTTACAAAATCTCCTTATATGTACTATGTATAAAATATTAAGTGTATTTAAATGAAACACCCTGAAAATTTTTATTTGGATTCGAAACGTACTTTCAAGCCGGCTGTTGTAAATTGAATTGATAATGTATTATTTTTTTGACAATTAAAAACCTTTTAAAAAGTTTTAGTAAAACCGTTATACGTACTATCTGAATTCTATGCAAAAAACCTTATACAATGAGCGTTTACTTTTTTAAAATCCAACAAAAGTTAAGAATATAAAGATGGGTATTAATTTATAAAACTAACTCTGTAGTAATGAGTTAAGTAATGAGAAAGTATTTTTGTATTTATTTGATTAGAATTCCAATTCAGTAATGTCTCCTTCAAAATGACTTCTTTTGGAAGCCACACTCATACACTGGAATAGCCTACAGGTGGTCGGTTACAACCGTTTGAATATTTTCTATGCTCTCAAAATGACGTTCCTTGAGGTGATTTTTCAATCTCGGGAAGAGAAAAAAGTCACAAGGACTCAAGTCAGGGAAATAAGGAGGCTGAGTCCTGATGATGAGCTGGATGCATTTGATCTTCGACTTGCTCATTCTTGCTTTTTTTGGGTCTTGGAGAGGTTGAAGTGTGCAATTCCATGTTTTGACACTTGGTTTCAGGATCGTACTCAAACACACGAGTCTCATCATCAGTAATGATACGTTCTATAAAATGGGATCATTTTCAATTGGATTCCAAAAAGTCAAGACACTTTTCTCTCCTGACGTCCTTCTGTTCCTGCGAAAGATTTTTTTGGAACCATTTTTGCGCATATTTTTTATATTCAAAATTCGTTAGTCAAAATCTCAGAACAGTGGCGTGATTCAAAAACTCTTCCCCGATCATTCTTGTCCTCAACCGACGATCTGAACGCATTAGATCCTGTTTTCTATCAACATTTTCATCGGTTTTTGATGATGAAAGCCTTCCGCTCGTGGATCATCTTCAATAGATTCTTTTCCATCTGAGGATACCTTAAATCGCCGAAAAGACTGGGCTCTTGAAAAAACGCTGTCTCCGTAGGCGTGTTGAAGTTTGCAAAAGTATCCGATGTGTTGTATCCAAGTCTGAAGCAAAACCTGATAGCACACCGTTCCTC
Organism: Aromia moschata; assembly: GCA_029963805.1. Lineage (NCBI taxonomy): Eukaryota > Metazoa > Arthropoda > Insecta > Coleoptera > Cerambycidae > Aromia > Aromia moschata. The sequence continues at coordinate 59,432 of JAPWTK010000932.1, forward strand.
AAAATTAATGTCACTCATTTTTAAAATGGCATTAGAAAACCTCGGTTTACTAAAACAGTCACAAAGAACAAACAAATGACTCTAACAAGTTCATACTTGTACTGAAGTTGCATTACGTATTAACCCACTGCCTTTCCAAGTCGTGTTTCCGCAGTGTTACTAGATCGGGCGCTATGTTGCCAGTCTCATTATTTAATTTACACACCTCGTATATCTCTACAGATACACGGCAGTTTTACAACTGTTTTACAACTGTTCAACAAAAGTAAAGTAAAAACTACACAAATCAGAAACATAAAAATTATGAACTAACTAAGAAGTATCGTAATTCATCATCATCAGACTTAGGATACAATGGAAAAATTGTTAGACTCAGAAAAAAATTCCACATCCTTACTGAATTACGACGTTCTCCTTAATTCCATTGTCTTCTATAGTTCAGAAAATATGTTGCTTAAAGACAATACTCGTATTGGCATCTACCATAAAGTACTAAAACTAAGCACATCTAAGAAATGTATGTACTTCCGGCATGTGGCATGAAGAATACAAACAAATGTTTTCAGGGTGTGACAGAATCGAGATTCCTGTCACGTCACCTGGGTAAATAGGCAATCTGTGACTACTCCATGCTACTGGTAATACGTTTAGAGCATAAGGGATCTAAAGCTGCTATCAACGTAAGACCTGCACAATACTGCTCTCATGATCTCTGTAAGGGACTTATTGGATAGACTTTTGCAAAGCGAATGGTGGAAATTCTGTCCGCTACGCGTAACTTACAATAAAAATAAGTTATCATTAATTACTGCTGTAGGTCAATGCATTATTCCGGGGTAAGTTGTACGTACTTATTTGTATTGGAATTTCTACGTGAAATTCGAGATAATAATTAAATAAGACATTATCCATGAAAATGAAATAGTTTCAGAGATATGAATAGTTGAATATCGGTCATTAAACGCACTGGTTCAAATGTCATTTCTGTCTGTAGCTCCATTACGCAAGCCATAAAGTTATCATTTAGAAATTAAATTAGATATAACAAAGTTTTATATACTCTTACGTTTATTGTAATGTTGGTATCCAAGAAAACAATTGAACGACGGCTTCACGTGATACTGAAATTGTAGATTACCCATATTCATAATCAGATTCATATTTTCCTTACTTATGAGTATTCGAAAATATGTAATGACTAGTTGTTCCGGCAGACGTTGTCCTGCCTTTTTAATATCAGAATTAATGAATTTTATGATTATGGCGCTACTTATCGAATCTCAGCATTGATATGAACCATTGTCTCGACAGTTCAAGGAAATACCACCTCAATCGGTCAAGTCGTTCAAAAGTTACACGATCACCGATCACCCGTATGTCACTGATTTGCAGTGGACATCAATTAAAAATTAATTTTCTGTATAATTTTTTTCCGTGAATTTTCCGATATTTTAATAGTTATTCTGCTATTCGGGGCGGAGACGAATCCAACAGATCGTAGATTATAAAAATCGGTCCAGCCGTTCTTGAGTTATAAATGGTGTAACTAACACGACTTTGTTTTATATACATATAAAGATTTACATGTTTACGCCGATATCACGTGACACCGTCGTTCATTTGTTTTCTTTGGTACCAGAAACTTTTAGCATCTTGTACTAAAGATGCTAAATTGATATAATGTATGACGCAAAAAAATCATATATAGTAACGTATGAGGCAAAAAGTATATAGGTAGCTATAGGTTGTAAAGTTAAAGTACTCTTCGTTAATAATTAATTGTTGGCGAGGGGCAATACATCTATACGAACATTTGGAGGTGAAGAAACAACCCACAAAAAATTATTTTAGTAATAAATACACCTCAAATACCTAACAGTATGCAAAACTTTTCATTTTATGCAAAACATTTTATCGTGTTGAATTTCGGCGATATTCTTTCAGTAATCCTTAAAGTGAACATCCATTCAACATTATTAGCATCACTTTTTATAGGCATCAAAACTGTAGGTACAAATACAAAAGACTACTTTTTGATTCAATCTCCCTATAAATCACACACCACAGAAATTGACATTCTCCCTCTAAGAGTCATTACAACTGTGCAGAGGGAGAATACACATGGAAAAGACTTAGGACACACAACCAAACCCTGTGACAGGTGCCAATTACCACAGGCGGGATTCTAACCCGCGCGAATAATAGCTCTCGGAGTAATCGCCATCTACTCACCTGGCGCTTTACCCACTGAGCTATCGCCGCGGCTATCGCCACCTATGTTTTCAGCTAAGACAGGGATTGGTTATTTCAAGAGATGTACGGGGTTATTGGTTATTTCAACAGATGTACGGGGTTATTGGTTATATATTGATCCATGCCTTATCTCGTTTATTGTTAGAGATACGAAAAAACATGAAGAATAAAAACTTATATATTTGTTAAACATTTTTGTAATGTGCTGTCATAAAAACAAATGAACAACGCGTTTTCGAGATACGTGTTTTTTTAACCGTTTCAGGGGCGGTGGGAAGTATACTTCCCAACTCAATGTCTTTTGGTTTTTTTTGCTATAACTCCGGTTTATTATATGATATCAATACAAAATAACTTTTCTTATACATATTAGTAATGTATCTTAACACTTATATATCATTTTTGCAACAATTATGCATTTTACAATTGTTAATAAATAAACAATTGCGAAAATTTCTCTTTTTTTACATTAAATTCGTTCCTGAAGTCCCTGGGATGTAAGTCATCTTTTAAATCATGCTTTCAGATTCTAGAGATGATAACCAAAGCTATTGTTGGTAAAAATTGAGATGTACTTATTGTTGTTATTTTTTATGTAACAAAATATAGCAAAAAAATGTGTTTCATTCAAAAAAGTTATATATTATTTTATTACACTTCATTATTCTATTCTATTTTGTTCATAATAGTAGTATTTGAATTTATAATTATAAAAATAAAATGGCGCAATCATGCAAAATGGCGAATTTAAAATGGAGACTCCAAATATTCTATTTTCAGACTAAAAATTTAGAAATTTGCTTATTTGACATAATGATTGAATATAATTTCGTACCTAATAATAAGTTGAAGTAACTAATCATGAAAAAATAGACGAAATGAATTTTTGGATGAAAATGCCAATTGGATTGGCTTTTTGGATGATGGATTTTTGGATGAAAATGCCAAACAAATTGTTACAGTTTGTTTACAATTGTTATAAATTGATACAAAAATTTGTTACAAATTATTTATCTCCATGTCCTCGTCGTTAGTTCTGGGTAAAGCAGAGAGGGATAATTTTCACATTCTTAATTATTGACTTCGTCACGCATAAATTTCAATATTTTTTTCTCAACAAATATGCATTTTTGAAAGAAATGACAAGAAAGATTTTTGGTTGAAAATTTCATGCAGGTTATAATTCAATTTTTCTTATTTGAGATAAATTGTATTTGGTTCTGAATTTTTCAATTTTTTTGCTTGAGGTCTACCATATTGCCGCCGCCATCTTAAATTTCTCAAATTTGACTTCAGATTTGTAATCAGCGACCCCATGAATAATGAATGACATACATTATATATAAATAATTTGGAATGTTTTGATCCCACACATGAAACTATAGTCAAATATTTAGGCTCCTTCTATATAGCGGTAGATACAGCGAAGAGGTTTTTCCAAGCTCAAAGTAGGAAACCGTGGTGCCCTGTAAGCCAATGATCCTGACTTAACTGTGGACACATTTTTTGGGGGGAACCTAAAGAAAACCATTTATAGAGAAATATATTATGACAAATAGTATTCGACAAATACTTATCGATGAAATAAATATGTTATATGATTAGAAAAGCTGCATGATCGATAATCTAATTAGAAATTTAAGAAATCATTTACAAATCTGCAGGGATCTAAATGGGAACCATTTTGAGTAGTGGTATTTTAGTTAATGAATCACTATAATAGATTATATGTGTATATCTTCAAATGAATTTTCATGTGGGAGAACAAAACATTAGAAATTATTTAATCAGATTTATTTATGAACAAAAAACGAGTAGTTGGCTACAGAAATGCTTTTTGCTTCATTCTAAGGTATTTTTCTATTTGTTATGGTCACTTGGATAGATAATTTCCCATAAAATAATTTAAATTTTTCTCTATGAACCAAATTTTACATGCTTACAATGTATAATTTATAATTTATATGTTTCATAGTTAACTTAATGCTGTCATAGCTAAAAATACTGTTCATTTGTGTTTTCTGACAGCATTAATATCATAAAAACTTTAGCAAACCACATAACTTCCAATTTTTCGTATTTTTTGTATCTCCAAAAAGTGAGATAAGGCATGGATCCATATACGACCAATAACCCTGTACAGGAGGAGAATTCGCACTGACGCACATTGGGGCAAAATGCAAATATAGGAGTGCAAAAGTCGAAAAACGAAATGTAAATAGATCCTTGCTAGTATTTTTAATCTCAATATACATGTCCAAAGGAACTGAAACCTACATTTTTACTTTTGAAATTAATTGATTATTTTAAAGCAAGGCAAGCGATGGAAACTGTTAGGCTGAGCATAATATCAAAATATGACATGATTTTTTCGCTCCCTATCTAATATTTAAAAGCTTAATAAGAGATTCCATTTGTGATAACCGTATCCACATAACATATAAAAATATTCGAAATTCGAAATATATTTTCCTGATATTTTAAAATATTTATTTCAAGACTGTTTGTGTAAATTAATATTCTATGTTTTTTTTTTTTAAATGAATTACGAAATTCGCATGTATTCACGTTAATTTTTACACAAATATTAAGAATGAGGTGTATAGTTTTTGTTTTTACCAAATATGAGTGCAGCCAAATGCAGCTGAAAAAGTTCTTTAATTTTTTCTAGAACAGTTCGCTGCAGAGAATAATTGCGATAAACTAAGAATGGCGGCGAAAATTTGTTTAACAATGTACTATTCACATTGGATCCATTAATTTCCACAATCATGTGTACTAAAAAAAGTTTCAGAAACAGAACAATATTCATTTTCGACGATGATGACGTTGAACGAGAAATGAAAACGTTCAGTTCATTTCAGTTCAGAACAGAGTCTATGTAAAATTCAGAAAATTAGAGTTGAAAATCAACGATTTCAAATTGACAATTGTTTGGGAGCAAATCACGTTTTTTCTTATATATCTTGTAATTTGTATATATATATCTTGTAATTTAATTCTGTTTCTTTTGAACAGAATTAAAAATAAAAATAATGAAAATAAATGTAAATATAAAAAAATCTAAATGCCATGCAAATTTTGTCTAAATTATATTAACTCCCTTTTTTCCTTACTGAAACTATCTCAGTAATTTTATACAACTTTAATATTCTTGTTTATACTTATTTAATACATATGCAAGTCATGTGATAAAAATTATCTATCATTATGAACGGACTCCTAATAATAATTTTGTACGCCTAAATAGCCAGTTAATAGCCCCACTGTGTGACGGCGCGTAGAAACAAATGAACACTTGAACACTTTCCCACTTAACACCGAAATATACTTTGCAATCAACACGTGCGTTTCGCCAACCATGTTTTCATCATCCATCATCAGGAGATGACACTAAACTTAAAACTAACTACACAGCCATACACAAAAAAAAAATCGGGTTCGGGTTCAGACCATGTTTACCATATGTTTTTGAGGTCGCTGAATCCGAATCTGGGGTCAGAATAACCCCATCGGGCTAGAGTTTCTCATAACCTCAAAAAAAATTTTTGAGCTATATACTGATAAACCCTTCACATCAAACCCCTTAACCCCTTGAAACCATAACACAATAACCCCATGATACCTCGAAACCATAACTCTATAATCATATAACCCCATAACACCATAACCCCATAACTCCATTGCCCCTAAATCAAACGAAAACAGTTCATCTCAGGCAATTTGTATTAATGCAAATTTTCATGGACATTCAGGATACGTTCGAACAGTGAAATGAAAAGTAATAACCTCATAACCCAATAACCCCCTAACCCCGTAACACCATAACCCCATAACCCCAAAACCCCATAACCCCATATCAAACGAAGCCTGTTTTTAGACACCAAAATAGTTTTGACCAGCGGAATCAAATGTTATAAACCCATATCACCATTAAACAATGATAGAACCGTCGGCATTAGCGTTACTCGATGTACACCGCGTGAAGGTTGCACGATCGGATTTTGTACATCATATAGCCTTATTTTATAAGACCATGACGGCATCTAAGCCGCAATCCAGGGGCTCAGCCGGATAACGGGCTTACTCCGTTGCCAGCCGTCACCGCGAGGAGGTGCCCTGGATGCAGACGCACGCAATTTTGGGAATCCCCTTTGTAGTGGTGTTATGGGGTTATTACCTTCCATTTCACTGTTCGAACGTATCCTGAGTGTCCGTGAAAATTGGCATTAATACAAAATGCCTGAGATGAAGTGTTTTCGTTTGATTTGGGGGCAATGGGGTTATGGGGTTATATGATTATGGAGTTATGGTTTCGAGGTATCATGGGCTTATTGTGTTATGGTTTCAAGGAGTTAAGGGGTTTGATGTGGAGGGATTATCGGTATATAGCTCAAAAAATGTTTTTTTTTTGAGGTTATGGGAAACCCTAGCCCGATGGGGTTATTCTGACCATAGATTCGGATTCAGCGACCCCCAAAAACGGGTAGTTAACATGGTCTGACCCCCGAACCCGAATTTCTTTTTGTTTGTTTTGTGGCTGTGTTATTTATACTAAAGTTTTCGTTGCAGGAATACTATATTAAGTGGAAAAATTTCTAGCAAGAACAGCAGATGTAGTAAAAACAATTACACTGTCGACCATAAACTACAATTCTATTTGAAACTGTTTTTGTCGGCCAAAGTTGAACGGAAACTATGTGGAACGGAATATGCGGGACACATTTAATAAAGAAGCGGATTGAAATGACCTGACCATTGGACGTATAGTGGACAACACAGTGAGTTGTTCCGGTCATCCAGCAACGGAAATTGGGCCAGATACTAAACAGAGCCATCTCCTGACTCCTTCCGGCAGATTACCGCATACATACATATGTATCTATCTTTGCTTCTGCGATATCATGCCATGACCACTCGTATCGATTAGGCCGTTTTGATTTTCATTGGGATTTTATGGGTCATGAATTACTGATGACTACGGTTGTCACATAATCCATGTTATTCCGGCTGTACCGATGCCAAATGAGCGTAGACGAGCGACATTTGCACCGGTATAGGTGGTTTTATGCACTTTTGTAGGATAATTTGTAGCATTTTTGCGTTCTCTAATTAATGTGATACTGATGCAGACATTCCGAATTAACGCACCGACAATAATAAGTATGATTTTCCAAAGAGTAAACAGTTAATATAAAATATATACATGGTGGAGACTTTAACTGGAAAATATTCGCTAGCGGGGTGGTGAATGATTTTTCAAAAAAATTCCCGAGACACATCAACTTTTAAATGTAATACCTACATTATACAAGTAATATGAAAAATATAGCCCTTCAGGGGTGGCTGAAACCACCCTCGACATGATTTTTTTCAAATGCAACCCTATGGCTTGTGACCCCTCGTTGTAAAGCTGGTGGAAAGAGTAATCCAGCGCACTGATCAAATTTTAATTTTTAGTATGTTTGTAGGGTTGCATACAATTAAAACAATTTTAAAATTAAATTTATTTTCAACGTAACAATTGTTCAAAATGTGCACCATTCACTTGTTGGCCGCATCCCAGTCTGTTGTAGGTTTCGTCCCTTACATTATTCAACATTTGCGGTGTTATTTTTCCGATTTCCTCTCTTATCCTTTCCTGCAGATCTGCTATGTTGATGGGTTTCTGAATGTAAACCCTACTTTTAAGATGTCCCCACAAAAAGAAATCCAGTGGTGTAAGATCTGGAGATCTTGCTGGCAACTCCATATTACCTCGCCTCCCAATCCACCTACCGGGAAAAATTCTGTCCAGATACTGACGAACAATGGCAGCATAGTGTGGTGGGGCCCCATCTTGCTGAAACCATAACCTCTCGTCGGTCAAGTTAGGGTTTAAGGGGTTTGGAAATAAATGACATAGCACTGGCATTAGTTCGTGCTGGAGTAAACGCAGTATCTTGCTCAAAGAAAAATGGCCCTACTATCTTGTATTATTCCGGCCCACACATTAGTTTTCTGTGGGCGCTGAGTATGAAGTTCCATCATCCAATGGGGGTTCTCTTCAGCCCAGTAACGACAATGTTCGCGATTTACGTGCCCATTTAATGTAAAAGTAGCCTCGTCAAAGAAAAATATCCACTCTAAAGATAACTGGTTTTGATCAATACAAGTCATCAATAAATCGCAAAATTCCACTCGTCGATCTGGATCATCTTCAAGTAGCTCTTGACCAGCTTGCATTTTATATGGGCGTTTTTTCTCATATTTAAGTATTTTTAAAACTGTTTTGTGATTAAGATTACTATCACGGGCCAGTTGACGGGCTGGAGTGATTGGATTTTCTTCTAGAGCAAGCAACAAATTCAACTTCGTGTCGTCATCAACAACAGCCTGCCTCTTACTCGGTACTTTCCTGACATGACCCTTCTCTCGATATTGTGCCTCAATTTTACTAATGGTACCTTGATTTAGTGGTGGCAAGTCAGGATGCGTTTCTCGAAACAAGCGAACAACTTCGCATTGAGTTCGCGCCCTATCACCATATCCAAACATCATCAAAATTTCGATTTTTAGTGATTCAGTTAAATAAGACATTTTCACCAATTTGAAATATCACTTCGCTTCAAACTCTGAATATAGCATACAAACTAAATCACTCTTTGCGGCCGTGTAAAAACACTAGCAAAAAATAACAAATATCAGTTGTGGCAAAAAAATTGCTTGGAATTTTTTGTGGGGACATATGAAAAGTAAGGTTTACATTCGAAAACTAAACAACACACATTTTGAGTACGAAATTGTTGCGTTAAAAATAAATTAAACTATAAAATTACGTTTTAATTGTATGCAACCCTACAAACATACTAAAAATTAAAATTTGATCAGTGCGTTGGATTCCTCTTTCCACCAGCTTTACAATGAGGGGTCACAAGCCATAGGGTTGCATTTGAAAAAATCATGTCGAGGGTGGTTTCAGCCACCCCTGAAGGGCTATAGTTTTCATATTACTTGCAAAATGTAGGTAAATACATTTAAAAGTTGATGTGTCTCGGGAATTTTTTGAAAAATCATTCACCACCCCGCTAGCGAATAAACTCCAGTTAAAGAGTCCACCGTGTATAGATTAACCTTGATTTTTAAAGACGTTTGTACTAAACATATTTTTACATCCACATCCAAGTACCTAGTAGAGTAGACCCAACAAACACACATACGTTAAAAAAACGTTTTTAATGTCCAAACACCATTTGAAAAATGCGTGTTAAGTTGAATGTAACTACGTACATTCAACTTAAAAATGTCGCGGTTTTAAACGTTTAACGTAATGAAAATAAACACGTTTAAAGTAAGTGAACTCACAACGTTTATTTTACATCTTAACAATCTTAAATATATACGATTCTAAATAATATTTTAATAACGTTAAACATTAAGGGAAATTAAACGTATTCGTAAACGTATGAAAGAAATATGTTTTTCAACGTTGTTTTAACGGGTTATCTACAACCGTTAAAATTTTAACCTACCAATTTATACTGCAAACTGTTGCAGTTGCACGTAAATTAAACAGTAGAGAATTAAGCAAAAAAATATATGTTCAAGTATATAAACATAATATAATCAGTAATAAAATATATGCATATATATGTATGTCTGTGAACTGAACCCAAACATCTTGAAATCAAAAACTTAAATTAAATTCTATTGTTGCTATGTTATGGTGTTTCTTGACTTCATTTGGTTTAAGTATTCTAGTCGCCGAATGTTTCAGCCGTTCTTTTACACTCCAAGCATTTGCAGGTCGTTATTTTTGTTTGTCGGGAAATTAAGATTAACGTCCTCTGAAAAAAGTTTGATATAAAACATTGATACGACTCTTTACCTAATATGTATCTTATTACCACAATAACCATTGTAGAAGTATTGCCATAGTAACATAATTGTTTCAACTACCAGCCGTCCGGACTAATAACTGATCAGGAATACCTAAATAAAACATTTCGTCATTAGTTAGATGAAAAATACGACTTATTCTATACTATCACTAAATGAACACTGGTCAATTCTACACCAGTATCAAAATCTACACTTTTATTCTCGTATTCTAAATTAAGGCCAGAATAATTATGTATCTGTGGAAGTTGATAGTTTTGTTAGTATTTGAACAACAAAATTTGGTCGGGGACTCATTCTTTGAAAAATTCTCACTATTTGAAAAAAAGTTGCATAAAAAAAATCCTTTTCATTATTTTTTTCAGTTGGCGATTAAATAAAATTTTTAAGTGTGTCATAGTTACCTTTGCTGTACCTACAAAAAATGTAGTAATGAAAATTGTATAACGTACAAATTAGCAATAGGTAAAATAAATACTTGCTGATTACAATCTGGAAAATATCTGGCATTCATTACGAATCACACGACAAAAAAAAAAGAAATACAGGTCTACTTACCTACACAAATGCAGACGGATATAAAAACACTTCTCCTTGGCAGGGTCACCCGTAAATGCAACAATGTAATACATAAGAAATTACAGGAAATAGCACGCGTCATGTGATTCGCATAAGCCAATACAGTTATTTTCCCCACACAGAGCGTTCTAGTTACGTCATCATTGATATGTTTTAAAAACGTTTTTTTTTTGTGTCTTAAACGGATGAAGGATACGTTTCAATCACGTGTAGGTGTTTTAAAATACATGTGTATGGTGTTTATAAAATTACAAAAACATTAACTGGGTATTTTATATGATTTAATAATATTGTTTACCATTAATAACTTCATTCTTTATTTACTTATAGACAAAGTATTTTCGTATAATAAAAAGTAGGATTAATGTTCGTTTAAAACACGTTTTATATACCAATAATTCACGTATCTCTTATATTTTACAAAGACGTTTCTTTTACAACCAAATAGAGTATTAAGTCAAAGTAAACATTGTATTAACGTTTGACAGAACAGTTGTATAATTTACTTTGAACAACGTTATTTTAACGTTTTCAAAGAGACAGTTTAGATTTTTCGTTTAAAAATCATATATTTTTAACGTTTTAATTAACTGTTATTTGCTCAACGATATATAAACGGCTGTTATTCTATCGTATCGAAACGTATCACGTTTCTTTAACCAATGACACGTTAAAGTTACGTTTCTATAACTTACGTGTGTTTACTGGGGAGTATTATTCATAAAAAAAAAATCTTGGCTAGATAGGTCTAAATTGTTCTGAAACATCGAGATTTTAAGTTCAAATCTATTTAAATTTAAAATTTTCTATCTGTCGATATGTCTGTTAATTTAATTTTTTTTTTGTGTACACGATAACTCGAACTCGAAAACGTGTTAAGATGTCATCTCTTTTCAAACAAAACTGATATGATTGGGGTTGTATTTTACAAAAGGGGTTGTATTTTAACGTGAACTAAGGAAGTTATAATCAAGATATGATGTATATGATACATATATAAGATGTATCGTTTTATTGGTTTTTGAAGTAGAAAAATTTAAAAATCTCATTAATAAGACGCTAGTTACTTCCTCATTCTCAAGTGAAGAAGTTTTGTTCACACCAAGAAGTTCAGGGAAGATGAATGAATAGGAGGTGACTTCGGTTAATGAGGTTAAAGAGGGCAACAAAAAAAAAGAGAAGTAAGGAGGACAAGGAGGGAGAAATAAGTTAAGAAGGTAGGAATAGTAAGGAGGAGAAAATGAGGCCAATGAGGACAATGACAATAAAAGGTCAAAGGGGGATAGAAAGAGGACAAAAGGAGGACGAAGGTAAGAGAAAAGAAGGACTGTGGAGGACAGAAGGAGGAGAATGGAGGATAAAAGCAGGACAGAAAAAGACGAAATGGGAACAAAGGGAATGAGGCCAATGAGGACAAGGACAGTAAAAGGTCAAAGGGGGATAGAAAGAGGACAAAAGGAGGACGAAGGTAAGAGAAAAGAAGGACTGTGGAGGACAGAAGGAGGAGAATGGAGGATAAAAGGAGGACAGCAAAAGACAAAATGAAAACAAAGGGAAGATAACAGGAGGACAAAGTGAGGACAAATGGAAGCCAAAAAAAGATTAGGAAGGGAAAAGGAGAGCAAAAGGAGTACAAGAGAGGAGAACATTTTTCAGAGAAGTAGTATTATTTGAAAATAATATCCAAAGTTTATTCTCTAACCAATTTAACCCAAACATGATAAAATAATTTGTCAAACTTTTTATGCAAAATATAAAAAGTAAAAAACACAAACATCCAAACAAGTAATATTGTAGGTACGTTAATTCACTGTGCAATTTTTTAATTGCACTTTTTATTACTTCTACATCTGCGTGGTATATCCTAGTAACCTAATATTATGCTTTTAAGAATATAACATAATATTTTAGCGAGATACCCCTAATTCAATGTAGAAAAATTGCATGTAGAAGTTATAGATTCTTCAAGTTACTATAATAATTAATTTCTAAATTACAAATTTCCCATTTCTGCGGTTTCGTATTATGCAGTGTTTTATATGTTAATGTCCCAAGAAGTAAGTAACCTCTTAGCATACTTCTAATACGTAGCAGTATTATACGCACATTTTAAGATTTACCTTGAATAAACGATTGTGCGAACGGTTCTTAACAATCGTTTAGTTTTGGTTTTTGAACATTTTTTCCCATACAGGGGAATTTCAAAGATATAGTTGTACACAATTACAAGAAGCATTTTACTCAGGTTATTTTCAATCTAGTAACATTTTATTGTAATGTAACTGTGATGTTCTTTTAGGTTTGTATTAGGATATAAAAGTTGAAAGTATTTTTTAATTGTTTTTCAAGTCTATCGGTGTATGGATTTCCTTTCTAGGGTTTTGTTTCAAAAATAATTTAATTATACATTTAAATATATAAATGTCTTGTAAATTTATTGTTTATTATGACGATACAAACGTTTGGTGCTAAATAAATGTGAGATGTCTGCCCAATTGTTTTCGAATTGTTTACAGGTTTGCGGTTTCTTTTATTACCAATGTCATAGAGAGTCGAGGTTTATATTTGTATATTTGTGTCAGTGTAGGTACTGCATTATAGTTAATTTAATGAAAATAATTATTTCTCATTATATCCTCGTCAATTGACGAGGATCCAAGGCGTTTTATTATAGAGCAATTTATTTGTAATAGCTTAGAGATATGTTGAACAAATAGTTGAGAGATATATTGAACCAGTCTAAGAAAGGCACCATGTTGCATTAGGGTTGAGTAATTACCACCCGCAATGCCATAATGAAACGCCACTGTGGTAATGTCTTACTAAATTGCCTTCAGTGCAATCGTAATCCGATAATGATTCTCTTTGAAATGCTGACTAATTGCTGCCGCCGGATGAGAGCGGATTGGCATCCACTGGAAATACTGGAGACTTCGAAAAGAGGCACTGTACATTGCCCGCATTCAAGTAGCGTTTTCCATTCAACTGTCCTCTATAGTTGCAAAATTTGTATTCGATCCTACATAAGTACCTCTCAAGCATAAGATTCAGCTACAATATGGTTTTATGAGAGCTCTCTTTGTATGTCTTGTTCGCCTGTCGAGGAAACTCCAACTGTCGATTTCGATTAAGATTCTGCCAAATGAAAAAACTCATTGGTAATCGGTGCATAAAATGAGGTGGATACTACTTAACAAAGGCATCTAATAACTCATATACGTTTTTTTTTTATAACTAAATACTATAAATACTCGTTGGCAAAACATAGTTATATTTTTCGAAACAACGAAAAAACAAAAAATGTCGAAATTTTTTCATGGTATTTGTCATTTTTCTCCGAGACATTTTTTCTACATTTTGAAAAATAATGGCATAGAAAATAATGACGATAGAAAATTCATGTAGAACATTGGCGGGATTGTTAATTTGATAGAACCAACGTGTTCGGTCCTTTTTTCGATTAAACTTGTTGCAGATATAAATGGCGAATGTAATTTTTGAAAAAAAAAAATGAGTAATAAATTCGAATATGGTGCAAAATTTGGGCGGCCGCTTTATGTTTTTTTGCAGAAACGGCTATTTATCGAAAAAACGTTAAAAACATATGGAATAAGAAAAAACTGAAAGCTTCCTGTGGCTTATAACTTATTTACGCTATAATATGAAAAAACCATCAATTTAAAAGCCAAGATTTTTTTTACCCCCCCCACTCCTCAAAAAAAAACAGGGCTAGCTACGACCCTGGCTACAGTTTTAATTCCAAAATTTGTCTCACCTGTGATAAACATTTAAAATAATATGACAAGATAAGTCTAAAAACTTACTTATGTATGACTTCCCGAATAGTGCTTCAAGTTTTATTATTCACTTAATTTTTGTGCACTAATTGTTAAAAAGTTATCTTTACCTAATTAGCTACCTAATTTACAAAACACTTGCTATACTTTATAAGGGTTTCTATAATTACCTCTAACAAAATAAAATATTAGGTTGCAGAATAAACTAGAGAAACTAATGGAAGGTAGGGCAGTAACTTTGTTAAAGTTGACAGAATCATATTTATAGGGATCTGGGTACAACGCTTAAATGTGAGAGTTTTCCTGTCAAAACAGCTTAAAGTAAAACTGTGAAACTTTCTTTACATCGATAGTGGAGAAGTTTCTTCTAACGGATTATAAGTTTACGGTATTGGTACCAAGTTAGATGACGTGCAAGTGGAATAATTTCTGAAGCTAAGAGCGTTCTACAAAATCTAGGTAGCTGAAAGTGTAAGTGTCAAAAAAAGTCTAATAACTCCAAAACCTGTTGTAGTACTGATTTAGGAGTAATTTGAATCTTTACAGTTTATGGAATAAACATTTGGATTCTGAACAAAAAATAAGAACTTCTAATTTTTGCCGACGTATTGACTTATGCACTTCTAATTCTTCTTATGTACTTCGGGACTTAATAATTAGTGAATAGTGAAACTAGTTTTTTGTTGCGAAATCTAATAATGATTCGATCTTTTCTCAATTCTTTAGTTTACATTAAAAAGTTTTATGTGAATCAAATTATGATTTCTGTAGCTTTCAAAATATTCACTTTAGATGTCAAGTATGTGAAAATGCGAAACAATATCAAAATTTATCGGAAAATGTGAAACTTTACAAGGTATTCTGTTAACCACGTGGTTCCACATTTTTGTCTATCACTGTATATCTATTATACGCTATTGTATAGCGTTATTATATTTATGGATTGAGGAAGTTAATGTGCAAAAAAAAAACAGACATGGACGAACGACGGTTAGAAACTTTTTCCGTTCAAACAATTAAAAATTTATTCACCCGTATTATACTTTCAGTTCACTACGTCGATCTGGAAATAATTAAAATCAATATTTCTAGCCAAGGGAATAAGAGTTTGCAGAGTGGTAATGTAATAGTTCATATTTGCCTAAAATGTAGCACAATTATTAAACAAAATTGCCTAGGCTATCATATTTTAATGACCTCTCAATTAAAACATATTATTAAATACAAATTTGTTTTTATTTGTTCAAATATCACATCTATGGTTATTTTACTGTTTCTTCTTGAGGCGTATTTTCCTACGACCTATTAATATTGCTCTTAGAACTCCAAGAAGTAAACAGCTCACACACACGTCCAGTTGACTTGTCAAGAAATCAACTCCATGGTTGATAAAATCAGTGTCGACAATATAGACCAGCCCCAAGAGATTAATATCACTGTCACGTATTATTTCAGCAAATCTGAAGACCTTCCTTTGAGATGTAAATTATATCCAATATATCCAGTCGTACCTTTCATTAACATTTACATAAATAGTTTAATTATTCACAAGAAAATGTACAGCTAAAATAATTACCAAATAACTAAAAGTAGAAATTCTATAGGATATACCACCGCATCTTCTATAGTCTCGTCTCATACAGGCTGAGTCAAAAAGAAAGGGCCAACACTAAACTGGAGATACTAGACACCAAAATATTATGATTGAGGACATGTCGCTTATACCAATGTCGCTGAAGAATACCAAGAATAAACTGTAGAATTCATTTTCAATAAATTGTCCAATTTTAATAACTGTTTACACTTTGCAATATTTGTAAAAATTTATTGGCCAATTTCAACACTGCCAACACTCAATGACTAAAACCTAAGAGATATCATAGGTTTATCCCTAAGATACACCTTCATATACATATGACTTTGAATATGTCGCGGCTTCTTGTATTCTTTGCCACAACTCCTGAAGAGAATTAACTTCTTCCTGATCAATTAAGTTCAAATTTGATCATTCCAAGTCCATAGAGCTTAGGTCAGGACTTCTCGGTGGCTAAACAAATTCATCGTAAATATTGGCGTACTGGCAAGGTGGTGGCGCTCCGTCGTGCATAAACCACATGTTCTCTCTTAATGCTTCTCTAGGAGCTCGTTTAAATGATGTTGAAGAAAATTTGAGTGCCGAGGCCCAGTTCGATTGGGTGGCAATTCAAAAGGTCCAATGACAAAATTAGAAACTACACCACACCAAATGTTCACCTTAAACGCATGCTGAAAATGTATTTTCTTTACAGCATGTGGATGCTCGAAATCCCACAAATTATTGCTCCTCCAATTAAAAATTCCCAATCTAGTAAATGTTGCCTTATCGGTAAATAAAATCTTATCAAGAAAATCTGGGTTTTCGGTTTGAATATTTTGTAGAAACTGAGCAAATTGTAGGCGAGCTAGTAAATCTTGAGGCAATAACTGCTGAACCGAAGTATAATGGATGGAGCATTTTTTTTTCAAAATTCTACAAATGGACGATTGGCTTAGCCCCATCGCCGTACTTAACTGACTCAGACCTGGATTTTTGTGAAACACGAATTAAAATGTCATCTTCCTCAACTACTTTGATAGTTTTCGGAGTACCATGGTTACTTTTTGGGCGAAAAGATCCAGTTTCACCTAAGTGTTGTAAAGATTTCTGAAAAGTTTGTGATTAGGTTGCCTTATATTTGGGTATAATTATTGTAAATATCTTCGGGAAGCCTCATGTCCATTAAAATTTGCCTGAGCAAAAATACAAATCATATATCACGCATCTCACTGATTTTTACCTGATTACTAGCTAGTCCTCTTATAAAAATTATAATCAAGACGCACTCAAAATACCCAACTAATTTGATTATATGTAAATTTCACAAATGTTGACACAAGCCTACTTATAAAAAATATAGCAATATCAGCCTAAAAAAATTAACAAAACCATTAAACCTTTCAAATGCAAATAACTTAAAAACTGATAGATAGACGACCTAAACAAGAGCACCTTTTCGCTGTAAAATTGAGCGTTCTTTTAGAGCGTTATTCTTGTTTTACGCATGGCTCAACAAATAAAAGAAATGTTTTAATTTACCCAAATAATACGGTGAAACGAGCGCCTTCTAGGAGTAACGTCAAAATAAGTTTAAAATTGGTAATTATCACGCCAAAAAATATAGAACTACCAATTTTCAGATTTATACTATCAAAACTTTCTCTATTATTGAGAAATTTCAGAATAAAATGTAAACTGAACACGCTGTATCTCTTAAACCAACGACATTGGTATAAGGCATGTTGGGCTTAATCATAATATTTTGGTGTCTAATATCTCCAGTTTAGTGTTGGCCCATTCTTTCTGACTCACCCTGTATAAACAACTAAATTGATCGAAGTACGCTATTTACCGTTTTACTTTACTCGACAGAGCAGATCCTATATCATAGGTACCTGCCATTTAGCGGGTTAAAGAGCGGAACCATGATTTACGACTATCAGGCCACGGCAGCGTTAGATGTCCAATATAAACAGGAATTAATTTTAGTGACAGTTAACGTTAATATATTATAAGGTCGCCATACAACAGGGACACCGTTAGATCGCTATATTTAATCATCATAATTGATTCTCTCGTTTCGAGTGTTATTGGCAAATGGATAATCGCTCCATATTACGTTTCTCGTAATCCTGAGTGACGTACTTGGTTCCCTTAAAATCGCACCGATAATTGGTCACGTGGCAATACGCTGCCAACCGGATTTACGCGTTATATTCCAACGTTCGTTTATTGTAGTTGAGTATCGAATTGTTGATAATGCGGTGGTCGAATCGTATACTCTGCAACGATTTGAAGCTATTTAATATGCCTATACTTAAGTTCACCCTGTCATATTTATAATATCTAGAGCTAGAGTCGCCGTGTCCTCATGGCCGTTCTACCGATGTCATCTGGTAGTGACATGAATAAGTTCAGTATGCACGAAGTACAGCAGTCATCAGGTAGCTACATAAATACAGGTATATTCTGTGTCCAAAGAATGAGTAATAACATGAGAATTAAATTGTTTGAGTAATTTTAAATAGTCGTAAGCCGATGGCAAAAGTTACTGGGTTAATTAGTAAATACAATTTTACAATTCTTTGAAGCATGAGGCAAAAGCGAATAGTGGTCGTTGGCAAAGAAGATTACAGCGGTAGATTAGAAATGTACAACATAGACAGTTGGATGCTTTTGAAAGTTTAGAAATATTAAGTGTAACAATAGTATGAATAAGGACCTGGTCCGAACCCACTATATGACTCTGATAGCAAAGACAGTTATGGTTCAGTGAACCATGGCAACAAATTTGGTATAAATAGTGCAAGTGTGTAGGCTAGAATTTAGTTTTAATCTTCTCCTGAAGATGCCAACTGCGAAACGCGCGTCGAGAAAAGTGTAGTGTTCGGTGTTGTGGAAGACGTCCAGTTTTTTGTTAAGGTTCCAGTACCCTCCGCTATATTAAGCTGTCGCACCACTCTTCGTATGATTTTTTTTTAATAGAATACTTAGATATATATATCTCCACTTTCGGTGGGTCACCGCGGGCTCGACAACACCGCAGTAACAGCCGGAAGAGTAACAACAGCTACCCCCCCCACCGGTCGGTAAGTAGCTCAGGTTCAATTATGCCTAAGTAGACCCCATGTTTCTCTCCGGGCGGGATCTTTAGTTCTGAAAGCATTAGAGCGAACTGCCTCCAAGAACACCGATGATGAGGAAACTAGCAGACTTTGTGGCCTGGTAAAGCGGGGCGAACAGGAGCTTGTTTTGTGTTTTTTTCAAGACAAGCTCTGCTGCAAAAGTCATACATGGTCATGGCTGCATCGAGAAGTGGCAATTAGCGGAAGTTGCAAGACGGTGGAACATAATTCCAAATTTATCTTTCGTTCCCAACAACGGACTCTACGTATCCTGGCAAGTAAGGCGGCCTGGCTGGTCTATCCGTACAGTGCCGAAGATGATAATAAAGCACTCGTAACGCCGCGTTATGTCGTGGGTATACGCCGAGACCGCTTTATCGGACAAGCCGACAAAAAAGTGTCAGGGTCTCGGGCGCTTAAGGTCTCAGTTGGTATCTGGGACCTGCATACCCCCTCACACGGCTACGATAAACAGAGTATTATTACGCCTTGACAGGCAATGAATCCCTGTCTCGATAAGCCCGTTAAGATTCAAGGTCAGCGAACAAAGCATCGTATTCCAAAACACATGAGGTCTGCCAACATGCTGCTTAAACACATTTCATTGTTCAGTTATTGGGCTCTAGACCGATCGGTTGTAACTCGGTAATAAACAACGTGGACACCTCGTCGATTATATATATATATATACAATATATATATATATATATATATATTTTAAATTCTCCAGTAACAGCTAATTCCAACACTTCTGGTCTCAAGTTATTATTTGTGAGTTGTCTTTAATGAGCGTATAGATGCAAAACTCCTTTTTAAATTCAGGAAGAAGGTAACTATTTTTTTTCAAGTGACTTAAGCAGAATTTATTTGTATTAGAACTGTAACTTGCTTCTCAAGTGAAATAACAGCACACCAATATTTTCCAAAAAGTAAAGTTTGGATATAATGTGAGCTTTGATACTTTTTGGATAATCTTAGTCTTGTCCAAATTATTAAACTTAAACTAATATTAATGAAAAACTAAAAAGACTTAAACTCAATGGTATATCAAAAAAAAAATTTTATATATGGAAGTTCATAAAAAAAAAAAGGGTTTTTTTGAAGGAAATTTTTATAAAACTAAAATTCAAAGAAAAAGTGAAGTAAAAAAGTTTAAATTTATTTTTAATGAGTTTTGAATTCCAGTTCCCAATTTAAATAATCAAAATGGAGTTTTTCCCTTTTATTTAAAATGTGTATTCCCTGACAAGAGCGCATATTTGAAAATTTGGATATTAGTTTTGCATCTGTACCTACCTCTCAATTGTCTTTAACTTGAAAAAAAAGACTTTACTTTAGACCATAAGTGTACCTTTTTATATTGAATTAATGTATACCTTTACTTAATTATGTATCGTATAATTAATGTACCTACACTTATAGATCCATACATATAATATACATATACAATATGCGTCCATTGAAGTTAACATATGTCATATAGTGGGTACTAAGTGTGGTTATGAATTTAGAGCCCAGCGTAATTTGTCACAGAGATTAATCTAATCGGAAGTATGGACATTATTTTCAATAAAAATAATGGAGAAGATATTTTTCAAATAACTCGAAAACAGTGCCTCGTTGCCAACCATTGCGTCGGGCTCTAGTTGTGATTAACGATAATCTTTTTGGGTTGTTTAAAATAAGCTCTCTTTTAGCATTTGTTGATATGAAATGAAGCTACCGGTAATGTTAAGCTATGTGTAACTACATTAACCATTAAGTATGAACCTACTTGATTTCAGTTGATTTGGAAAACACCAAGCAATCCAAAGAACCTATTCAACTTGTTTTAGAAAACGAGCATTTGTGTTTCACCGATATGGCTTCCGTATATTGCAGGAAGTTGAACAAGTTATATCTACTTCTCCTAACAAGTTTTTTCGATCGATTTAATAGAGGAAATGTACTCTAGAGTTTGGCGAAATATCAGAAAATTGCCGGGGCGCTCACAGCGACGAAACTCGTATACAACCGAAGTGACTCGATGTATAGGCGTGTATAATTAAGAGTAAGTGAGGTGTGAAGAGAACATTGGACCCGAGTCCCCGAGGAGCTCATCTCGGTCTCTATATTGGAGATAAATGCCGCGCCTCCTTAGATTGCACGGTCTCTGGATCTCGCATTTGTTTTATCCCCTCACGAACGCTCCGCGTTTACGGGGCTAACCGCAGGAAGACACATACAGGATGTTCAAAGGATTACTTTGTTACTGGAAGATCAAAGTTGAGTAAAAGTTTGTAGCCTTGCCGTCTCCCCTTATCGGGATTAACGTGCGGTTGGAAAAAAGGTAGCAGCGATAACTTCCGTTTGATTCTGTTACGGAAATAGACTTATTTGGCGTCAGTTATGAAGTTTGTAGCAAAACCGAACCGGGGCAGATTATTGTGTTGAAACTGTTGAATCCTTGCGTCATCCCTATATTGACTTAATCATTACATCGCATGCAACGTTACTGTAATGTTATTTGCATAATTAACATAATGGTACGTTGAGTGAAAAACATATTATTTATAACACTAATACTTTTCACAAACTTTCACTCAGCGATTGAAGCCAAGGGCTGCTAATACATTTATGCCAGTGTGATGTACATCACCTTCAAATAAATCGAAAAAAAAAAAAAGAAACATTATCCTTTTTAAGTCAAAATAATAAACTCGATTTACTCAATGTTTTTACTCTAATCACACACACAAAATAAAAAAAAATTGTGTGTGCGGCGGATACGACAATACTTTTCCTGCGTACTGTGAGCTGCTGAATTGATATCCGATGTTAGAATTTGAGTTCCATGTACCAAGTTTTTGAGAATCTTAAAAAATGATGTAAAATCGCCATTATTCTGGTTTAACATGGGATAGATTGCTTTGGGAAGATCCGTTGGCCTCATAATACTTAGATAATCACGTCCACACATTAGGTTGGAAGTATTAATACTGCAGAAATCGGAAAGCACTGATACAGGACCTACAAATTCTGTATATTTGACAGAAACTGCGAAAAAAACTAATTTTGCCCTAATTTTTCAATGCCAACTTACCTAAAACTGTGACAGATTTAGATATCTGTAAATTATATCACTTATATATTTCACACTTTCAAAAGCCAATAATTAGTACATGCACAGCAGTCCAAAATATCTGGAATATATATCGCCTTCTGCTATATCGCACTCTTTTTGCTTCAAACGACATATGCAATGGGGTTATTTTTCATTTTATTCCTCTTCTGGATGGTTCCCTCTACAACATCCAACAGAAATCAGCCATCATATTAATATTCCAACGTCCTTGATATCGGAAAATGAATCCAGGTAAAACTGTAGGAAGTGCAGTTTAAGATTCACCAAACAACTTTGTTCACCGTAGACGACGACAATTTCCCTCACGATTTGTTAGTTAATTCGGGCTTTTCTTATTGCCTAAAGTTCTCGATGACTTCTTTGAAACTGCACCTCTCAGTTGTCTCTGAATTGTTCATTGTTGTGACACATACATACTTCATCTCTCAACATCTTTATAATTTGTGGTCCGTCAAAAATTCCAATCTTAACATCCAAGATATTAGGAAATTGTTGTTGCAAATAAATGAAACAATCTCCCTCTTTGCTTAAAGATTTCACGAACTACTTCATTAACCCAAGTTTAATGTGCAGAGGAGGTAGAATTTTATTCGGTTCTACTAAAGACTTTAGATGATGTTATGTGCTCCTGGTTTCAGAATTTTTCTGTTGGGCCATATTTTATTAGTGAAAGCAGTCTCAAATCAGTCAAAAAGTGCGGTACTAGTATTGGCTTTTGAAAGTAGGTGGGAGATATAATGTGGGCTTTATTTTAAAATTGTGACAGTCACTCGTCAAAACTTTGATGTTTCGTTTTGAGCTTCGACATAACCGCTATTTCCATCTCTCTTGTTCATAGCCAGATTTGATGTTTTTTATGTCTCTTTAAATTCTGCCCTTGGGTAGAAAATGCTACTTTTTGTCCTATTTTTAGAGCTGATATGATACATTTTCGCTGAAAGTAGGCGAAAGTACATCTCGTTAAGTTACACAATGTTCGCATAATGGACCTAAAAGTTATATGCACCTACATATTATGTCATTCAACCTCGTCCACAATATCAAATATGTAATTTAATAAATATATTCTCAAGCGCAAGTAAATTGGCGCATAAGCTCTGCTATCAATTTATCCTTAGTTTTTACAGCATGGGTTTGATGGTTAATGCCAGTGCTCTGATGAAAATATAAGCCTATTTGTTTCAGTTAGGTACTTATGTTTTCATCATTTATTTTCATTACATATTTCCGTTTGCTTTTTATTTTTTTTGCCAGAAACTTTATATACTACAACACTGCTTATATCAATTAATGTAAAATTTATAAGCTGATATATTTTATCTGTGCCAAAGTAACCAAATCTAAACTCTACTAATTCAATAAAAATATATGCCTCAGTGCAATTTTAAGATATGAGCTTGATAGTTTTGTGAACTTACGTCAGATTATTAAGCTGGCAGATTATGAGCTGCATTACTTAAATAGAGAGCTATGTATGTATGTTCAATACATTTAAATAGAAAGCTATGAGTTTTCTTGTTATTTATCTTTATTGCCATTCAAAGGATAAATATTTGTTTAAATTTATGGTGTTACAAACACTGGGAAGCAAAAAATGACTTGCGAGGTTTTGCACTTTAACCATCAATAAAAGTCAAGAGACGTTTTTATTAATTTTTTTAGTTTCCAATATTTTAGCCTCCTGCCATGAGACCTTAATAAACTCAATATGGTATCCACGTCAGTAGCTAAAACTACCCAACATTGTTTCCTCAAGTATTCTAGTTTCTGAGATTTTTTTTTTCTCAAAAATTAGAATATTTGAGCAAACAATATTAGGTACCATGCAGGATGCTGCGTCAAACTTAGGTTCGTAAATTGTCGAGATTTTGGGGTAAAAAATGTATACACGGTGGAGACTTTAACTGGAATATATTCGCTAGCGGGGTGGTGAATGATTTTTCAAAAAAATTCCCGAGACATGTCAACTTTTAAATGTATTTACCTACATTTTGCAAGTAATATGAAAAATATAGCCCATCAGGGGTGGCTGAAACCACCCTCGACATGATTTTTTCAAATGCAACCCTATGGCTTGTGACCCCTCATTGTAAAGCTGGTGGAAAGAGGAATCCAACGCACTGATCAAATTTTAATTTTTAGTATGTTTGTAGGGTTGCATACAATTAAAATAATTTAAAAACTAAATTTATTTTCAACGTAACAATTGTTCAAAATGTGCACCATTCACTTGTTGGCAGCATCCCAGTCTGTGGTAGGTTTCGTCCCTTACATTATGCAACATTTGCGGTGTTATTTTTTTCCTATTTCCTCTCTTATCCTTTCCTGCAGATCTGCTATGTTGTTGGGTTTCTGAATGTAAACCTTACTTTTAAGATGTCCCTACAAAAAGAAATCCAGTGGTGTAAGATCTGGAGATCTTGCTGGCCACTCAATATTACCTCGCCTCCCAATCCACCTACCGGGAAAAATTCCTGACGAACGAAACAACTGACGAACAATGGCAGCATAGTGTGGTGGGGCCCCATCTTGCTGAAACCATAACCTCTCGTCGGTCAAGTTAGGGTTTAAGGGGTTTGGAAATAAATGACATAGCACTGGCATTAGTTCGTGCTGGAGTAAACGCAAGTATCTTACTCCATTAAGAGTGTCATCAAAGAAAAATGGTCCTACAATTCTATCTTGTATTATTCCGGCCCACACATTAGTTTTCTGTGGGCGCTGAGTATGAAGTTCCCTCATCCAATGGGGGTTCTCTTCAGCCCAGTAACGACAATTTTGGCGATTTACGTGCCCATTTAATGTAAAAGTAGCCTCGTCAGAGAAAACTATCCACTCTAAAGATAACTGGTTTTGATCAATACAAGTCATCAATAAATCGCAAAATTCCAACCGTCGATCTGGATCATCTTCAAGTAGCTCTTGAACAGCTTGCATTTTATATGGGCGTTTTTTCTCATATTTAAGTATTTTTAAAACTGTTTTGTGATTAAGATTACTATCACGGGCCAGTTGACGGGCTGGAGTGATTGGATTTTCTTCTAGAGCAAGCAACAAATTCAACTTCGTGTCGTCATCAACAACAGCCTGCCTCTTACTCGGTACTTTCCTGACATGACCCATCTCTCGATATTGTGCCTCAATTTTACTAATGGTACCTTGATTTAGTGGTAGCAAGTCAGGATGCGTTTCTCGAAACAAGCGAACAACTTCGCATTGAGTTCGCGCCCTATCACCATATCCAATCATCATCAAAATTTCGATTTTTAGTGATTCAGTTAAATAAGACATTTTCACCAATTTGAAATAACACTTCGTTTCAAACTCTGAATACAGCATACAAACTAAATTACTCTTTGCGGCCGTGTAAAAACACTATCAAAAAATAACAAATATCAGTTGTGGCAAAAAATTGCTTGGAATTTTTTGTGGGGACATATGAAAAGTAAGGTTTACATTTCAAAACTAAACAACACACATTTTGAGTACGAAATTGTTGCGTTAAAAATAAATTAAACTATAAAATTACGTTTTAATTGTATGCAACCCTACAAACATACTAAAAATTAAAATTTGATCAGTGCGTTGGATTCCTCTTTCCACCAGCTTTACAATGAGGGGTCACAAGCCATAGGGTTGCATTTGACAAAATCATGTCGAGGGTGGTTTCAGCCACCCCTGAAGGGCTATATTTTTCACATTACTTGCAAAATGTAGGTAAATACATTTAAAAGTTGACGTGTCTCGGGAATTTTTTGAAAAATCATTCACCACCCTGCTAGCGAATATATTCCAGTTAAAGTCTCCACCGTGTATACTTTAAAAATACAGGACTTATCTACATTTTTTACCAACCCCCAACAACTCCAGACTATTTATATGTTAGAAAATCTTCCCTTTTTTTAAAAAAACCCCCCCATGGTAACATATTTAAAATAGAAATCCACATTTACTGCAGATAATATTATACAAGTCATATATTTATGTCCGATGTGTCAAGAATATAAAATAGTATCCCACGTATTCTACAATGGTCGAAGTTGGAAGTTATTCTCTGTATAAATCTCACATAAATTATTTGTAACATTCGTTGTACGTGTACACTTGAAAATAACTAGTCGATTTCCTTTTTGTTTGAATGTTGCCAAATTTAATAACTTCGGACGATTGTCGAATTATTTAGAACATTTTTATTTCAGCCGTACTCATGTCATGAAAATTTAAACAAACTCTGTCTTCGACTCAACACTTGATCGACTTGAGAGCGAGATTTATAGTGGGTAAAATATATTTTCTCAATATTTAAAAGTAATCTGGACCATATTTTTTTGTGTCCAGAAGTTTGTTTAGGATATGACGTTTATGGCCAATATGTCCTGGATAACCGATATGACCGTTATGATCTTTATGGCTCATATAACCATTATCCATATGACCCTTATAACTCATATGGCATCAATGACCTACACAAAAAAATACATGAAAAAATTGCATAAAAAGTTGTAACTGAGTTTCATATTGCTCATCACTTGCAGGTAGCTCCTTTAACATTTTATTCTGTCGTAACATATTTTATTTGCTGTGAAAAATTTAGATGTTAGAGTGAAGCAACAGTAGCTGTGCCCTTGGCCGCAGTAGAAAAAACCTGAAATTGCACACATTTTTTTGTAGTTCCGTGAAGGCTTCAAGATGTACAGTCTGTTACTGTTTATTTGTGAGTATCTCTTATATCTTTCGGGTACGATCGTACTACCTCATATTCCGTTTGCTGTGCGCAATTCGCGGATAAAGCTACTTTGGGGTTATTTCATTTTATAATGTGCAAAAAATGTTTTCCTTTTCTATTATTCACTATTCTCATTGTCCAGTGTCCAGTATTTTCGTAAGATTATAATTGTTTGAATGTTTTGTAATTTTTATGCATATGATTTGCATATACATAAATACAGTAAGAGTTACCATATTGCGTACATAGGTGGATATTAAATACATGATATTAAATGGTACATTTTTATGTCAAAGTTAGGCGAATTTAGTTATTTACAACCCAGCCCCCCTTCTTAGCGGAAATCTAGACGTTGCCAGATCTAACTGTATCTCTGAAAAATAGGTCTTTATAAAAACCCTGTATTTATAAAAATATATAAGCCAATTTCATTTTCAAACTGTGTTGCGTATAAAAAAATGTACTGTTATATATTTTTAAGTTAACTATTGTGAAACAATTTTAAATAGCGAAATGTCTAATAGGAATATTATGTTGATGCGACGCCAGCGAAACAAGACAGAAACTATGAACAATCAAACTTTCGGCGAGTCGAAGTAGAGTCGGACTCAGGACTATTATTCAACTCGGACAGTCGGACTATTATTGCAAAGCGATAGATTACAGAAAATACATCATAATACAATAGTGAATATTCGAATAAACTTACTAATAAAAGGTCCCAGTGGACTGACGTCACCTTGTGTGACATATGACGTCGTACAATAGTTCATTTCAAGTGTTAACTCTAATGGATTCATTTGCTCAAAATTCATTCACCGCGCAACACGACACACAATACATTTTGGGGCTTTATCTGTTTAAAAGTGCTCTGTATATTTCGAGTTTCTATGAAATGATATATATTTCGATTGTATGTCCAACGAATGCAAGATATCTGCCAAGGATGTTAAACTTTACACCTGTTTTTATGTGCAAAAAAAAATTGTTTTGAAATTCCAATGCACAAAAATGATTCTGTCTCTACTAATCAGTAATTAGACCAGAATAAAATATAAAACGCAATTTCAAATTTCAACCCAAACAGTGCCATCGACAAACCGGATGCCTGTCATACGCCTGCGCTAGCGATCGGATCGCGATTCGTTCCCACCTCATGTTTAGGCGGGGGTGAGGTTTACTCAACAAAGAAGTTAACTTATCAATTCCCCTCCATTCTGCAATGTACGCATTAGGGTGACGCATACTGTATATTTATGAAAAGAAAACTTTTCTGAAATATTCGCGTAAATATGAAATTTATACATTCCCTTCGACACTTTTACGTTTCTATAATTGTAATTTATAGGACATTGCAATAGTTTACATTCCACATGCATGTAAACCCATTAAATCTAGTAGCAGAAGCTGTGATTTATTGTCTCATTTGTAGGTGTTAGACGTGTCAGAGAAGATATTAATAATTTTAGATTGTACATATTCAGGATGCGCTAATTAATGAATACTAATCATCATGAAACAGTGGATTGAGCCAAGATTTTCAGTATTAACACTATATTATGCGAGGGTTAGTGGCACAATCTTAGTCGCGATAACACAGCTCCACAAATAAAAATTTAAAAAATGCTGCCAGAAACCAAACCTACCCTACCTTATGTTTTTGGGGTCGCTGAATCCGAATACGGGGTCAGTTTAACCCCATCACATCAGAATTTTCCATAACCTTAAAAATTAAGATATACCATAACACGTAAACTATTTAATCGCCAAGCATCTTAACCCACGTTATAAACCCCAAAACCCCTTAACCCAATAACCCCATAACGTCCAAACCCGATCAGCAACACAGATTTGGGTCTCTAACGCCGGGGGGTCTAAGTCAATGTGCTGTTTCTGTGTAGTCCTAGGGCCGGTACTTTTATTTCCGGTTAAGGCCGATTAACTAACCACACGATAAGACTGTGAAAAGGTTACAGAAAGTGTAGAAACCGTCACTTACAGTCTAACTGTGAATTTAATTAATCCGCCTTAACCGGGACTAAAAATACTGGGCCTTAAGGGTTTCGATTACGACATCGATTGAAATTACGAGGATACTTACCTATTAATTGCTGTTTATGAGATCTTGAGTAATGATAGTACTCGTATTTATTTAGTGAGTAGTAACAGGACAGAACTTACCTGATTCTCTCTCTTCGTAATTTTGTTAACGAGAAAACTTAAATGTATCTAACAGTAGTACAAGTGAACTCATCCACCTGGTAATTTTCATTCATTTCAGTAAAAAAATCGTACCTATGAATTCATAATATGTTAGGTAAGCCGTAAGCCATTAAATATAAGGAACTAGAGCTCCAGTTTTCTATTTTTTCCATTTTAATAAATAAACAAATACGTATATATTATCAAGTCTGGTGGTCCAAGGGGGACATGGATAATATTTCTCAGAAATTATAATATTTACTTTAGATAGATAATTAAAATATAATTTTGTCTTGGGTCAAGCAATGTTTTTGGATCTTAAGAGACGTTACGTTTGGATTGAATGGCGTTCATGAAAAAAATGAAACACAAAGGTCAAATCAAAGCATACATTTAATTTTGGTTAACTTTTCCCATCCAATATTGTGCCAATTTTTAATTAACACATGGGTGCAAAATTTTATGTTTAGACAGTTACAGAAATGAGAGGGGTGAATTGAAAATAAAGTCTGCAGAGTTATTTAAGAATAAGTGTTTTCATTTTTTTTTAATACTCCTGATAACAATATCGTGTAGAACTACATTACATATTTAAAATCCAATTTCCCTGGCTGACCTATGATATTTTTACTGCGACATGCAAGTGTGAGCCTATAATAGTGGTCACGCAGGTCAATGATCTATTGTCATCATATCAGACATATACATATATAAAAAAATACTACAGAAATCATAACCTTAATTAATCCCGACCACTTTGTGGAGCTCTTACATCAGTAAGAGCTCACGGATAAAGATATCATGATTAGCTTCCACGTGGGACCTGTATTTATCAACGTTTCAGTAGATTTCTTAACTTTAACCAAGCTATGCTTAACATCAAAATACATCTGTGGAGTGGATATTCTACAGAACAGAAGTATGGTGCAGCAATGGGATCACCACTCTGTCCTGTCATTGACAATGTTTTCATGGAAGCATTCAAGGAAAAAGCTCTTTCATCCACTGACAAAAAAACCTAAGTGTTGGTTGTGTTACGTAGACGACACATTAGTCATTTGGCCACTTTGAGGGTTCACCTTGAATGAGTTCCTGCAGCATTTGAACAGTCATCACCCAAAAACCAATTCGCCATGGAGATAGAATATGGAAAACTACCATTCATAGATGTACTAGTGAGTCGCGGAGCAAACAAAGTAGGCTAGCCCACACCATGTACACAAAGAAGACTGATACAGATGGATACCTGCATGTATACCTCATCATCCCCTCAGCAAAACAGGTCACTAATAAAAACGCAGCTTCATAGAGCAGAAAAGGTGTGTGACGAGGATAACAAACAGGAAGAAGTCAGTAAAGTCAAAGAAGCCTTACATAAGAATGGTTAAAACCAACGGATTATTTAAAAAGCTACATCTACATGACATAGAGAAAATAAGGAGCCAGCTGCAACCTACGCACACCTACCATATATCGCTGGAGTAACAGATCGAGTTGGAAAAACTTCCGAGGAGAAAAAACATCGGTGAACGTTTTGGAACGGTGCAGAATATATAACAATTACTTCCTCCAAATAAAGATCGATTACCAAGGGTATCAGTGAAAGGCGTTTACAAATTAGAGTGTACACGTGGAAGAGTAATATGTTGGCCAAACAGGATGAACCATCCAGTGCAGATTAAAAAAGGAGCACCAACGAGATACAGTATTGGGACAACGGGATACACTGATAAATTAACTGTGGTCAAACAAGTGTTTGACCACAGTTATTTCCACAGTTTGACCACAGTTAGTTTGACCATAGTTATTTTATTATATTCAACACACCGTGTTGGTATAAGTATATCAACACGGTGTCCACAAAATAAACTACAATGGGGTAAGAATAATTGCTGAGTGTATCAGTTCCTATTCAATAGTTATAGGTGAGTCCATCGAAATTATGAAAACCTCGAACGATTTCAATAGGGTGGATGGTTATCGCATCAGCAATACATGGAAGAAGTGGAGACCCATGCACCTGTCACTACTAGTATAACCGATGCATGTGGCCAATCAGCCATAGTCATGAGGGACAACACTGACCAGCGAACCGAGGAAACGCAGATATATACAGTAAACGGCACCCTAATGCGTATACAATTTCCATTCTAAATTGAAAATAGGTAGAAAAAAGCAAGGTTGTCAGATATATTTTCTAAAATTGCTAAGCTCACTATACAAGTATACTTCATACTTCAGTAAACTGTTATTTCGTGACGCTCTTAGAAAGCTAGTTTGGAAATATTAAAAAAAAATACATAGATATAAATTTATTAGTTAGCATTAAAATAAAGCGTTTAAAATTGCTGGAAAAAAATAATTATAAATTAAAACAACTTTATGTATATTACTATACTTAAGAAAATTTTGAAGAGCCGGCATCGGTGCTGGCCGGCCAACTGCTGGCGGCACAGAGTAAACCACTGGCGGTAACACCGGTCAACGATCCATTAGACTATTAGACTACTTTGCATCTAATACATTGCTTAAATACTTATTCAGTCCACTGTGCCATAAAATATTTACGACATTAGTAATTCTGACTTGTTTAAGACGCCAGTGACGTGTATTTCAGCTAGGTTTATTAAAACAGACAATTTTTTGAGATTGTCTGGCTAAATGAGCATTATTTACAGCAAATTATATTACAAATATTATACCAAAGTGCATTTTTACAGTCCCCCGTAACAACGCTCGCGAATTAGGAAGTCCGCGTACTTATCAAATACCCCCGTAAACCGTTGTACAGCCGTAGACTGGCGACTGGCCTTTGTAAATAAAATATAAAATGGTATTTCAAATTTTAACTCAAACAGCACTACCGACAAACCGGATGCCTTTCATACGCCTGCGCTAGCGATTGAATCGCAATTGGTTCTCACCTCATGTTTATGTCTACTCAACAAAGAAGTTAAATTATCAATTGCCCTTCATTCGGCTATGTACGCATTAGGGTGCCGCTTACTGTATAACGAGAAGCAGAGCAAGACAACAACAGTAACTTCTGAAGACGCTGACAGTATGATCGGCGAAATATCAAGAATGGAAATACGAGTATATCATACTACATAATATTGAAAGGAAAGTTTAAGTGAGGGTCCAGTATGCAGTAAGTTGTTAACTTAGTACACATTTTTATTTCTATTAAAGGTTACCCTTATTTCCATTAGGTAAGACCATAAAACAACTGCATTAGTTTATAAACCAATCTAATCTCCACATTTACCGTAACATGCTCAGTCACCACGGGATGTCCATTAACATCGTGGCAATAAAAATGCATATTATTGCTTGGTCATAAAACTGATCCCCTAAAATTTTAGCGTTAACGTATCTAATTCAGAAAAGAAAATAGAGTTAATAATGCGGTCCTGTACTCGACTTACGACTACGACACTGCAAATTGTTAAAAATGTTCACTGTCAAAGGACTCTTGATTATTACCACCAACATATCCATGGCATTTACATCACTTACTCGTATATTTGATATTTTGATATAATATTCGTTTATCATTTTATCTAAAACGTAAAATGTACCTTCTCCTAATTCCATTGATCATAATAATAATTATTATATGATTCATGAACATGTAGGTCACGTTCTCATGAACTACTTCCACGAGACATGCAATGAAAATGTCAGACTTCCTTCAGCATATCTTCCTTCACCATATTATCCACTCATTATATTTTTAATTCAGAAAAGAAAAATAGAAAAACTGTCCACGAAAGATGCAATGAATAATACAAATCCGATAAGAAGATCTGATACACAGTTTGTGCTAAGAAAACAAAACATAGTATTGGGTATACAGTAATCGACAGCCTAATGCGTACATAGGTGGATATTAACAACATTAGATAACATGATAGATTTTTATGTCATAGTTAGGCGAATTTACTTGGGCTGGCGGGGCTTGGTTTTAGTAGGGGTTTTTAGCGGAAATCTAAAGAGCAGCGTTGCGGCGAATCGTAGCTCAGGTCAGAATCGGGCTCAGGTCACTATTATTGCAAAGCGATACACAGAAAATACATCAGAATACATTAGTGAATATTCAAATAAACGTACTATGAAGCATACTATTACACAACGGTATTTAGGTATGGTAATGTCAGTGGTCACGAAAAATGAAACTTAAAAGGACTTACCAATTAAAACTCATAAATTGTTTGATACAAAGAGTAACATTACTTTTTAACTAGCGTATGATATTTTGCAGGGCATATTGAAACTTTTTTTCGTATTTTGTTAAACAGTTGCAGTTTTATTACAGCTGATTTTGTGTTACTTCATTAATTTTACCTTTAATCTGACGAAATATAGAGTCTTCCTTGTCTCAAAATTGGTATTATGGGAGCAGGAATTTGGAACAGGTATACCCTGGAAAAACGAGTCTTCCTTCAAGGGCAGACCTGTTCCTAATATCCGTTTGGTAGGTATACAAATTTGGCAAGTAATACTCGAATATTTTGTCGGTTTAAAGGTAAAATTGATGAAGTAAATTCTAATCAATTGTAAGGAAACCGAAATTGTCGAACAAGAGACGAAGAAAGCTAGTGTATTGCTATCACCGACTTGCGATCTATGGCAACAACACGGATCCTGTATGCCTCACTTTTATAATTGTTCATTAAACATCTAACTGTCATTATAACTTTATACCTTGTGAATCAAATTTATTCGCATTTTAGGTCGAAATTTTATGAGCTTCGTGGGTAAGTTCTTTTAAGTGCCATGTTTCGGGACCACTAATATTACCACACCTAAATACTGCTCCATTTTGTAATAGTTAGCCCCTTAGTACGTTTTAATTTTCTGTTAACTATCGTTTTGTAATAATAATGACCCAAGTCCGCCTCTGTTGAGATTCGCCGAAATCTGACGTAATCACCATGTTCATGTTAGTAGCATCTGCGCATGTTAAATTCAAACTGCTCCAGCGCTCGGGGAATATACGTTTGTTGTGGTTTGGTTAATTTATATTTTATATTAGTATGCGAATAGTTGTTCGAAGGAGATGTACTGGCGTATGTGTTTTAACTTACACACATAGATACGTAAAATCATTGGCAAATGATAATTGAATCTACAATTTCAGCCATTGCCTTGGTAGATAATGTTGGGTTGTCATTGACAGTAACCAAAATATGTATGTCCCTCTGTTCGACCTCGTCATTTACCGGAACTGCATTTTTTCTGTGGGATCTAGGTTGTTTCACCTAGATCCCACAACCATGTTTTTCGAAATTTTTAACGATCCGATTAATCGTTGATATCGTCGGTGAGGGCCTATTGGGAAATTTTTCGTTAAACATGGCTTTAATATCCCTTACAGACCGACCACCAAAACACCATTTAATTATTTGAACTTTTTCGTCAATGTAATAAATATCCATTTTTATTTTTATGAATGTATGTAGTGCTTCTACAATACGCTCGTAATAACGCACTTTTCTAATCAGGCACTAGACCAGAATAAAATATAAAATGGTATTTCAAATTTTAACTCAAACAGTACTAACAGACCGGATGCCATACGCCTGCGCTAGCGACTAGATCGCGATTGGTTCTCACCTCTTGTTTACATCTGTTCAATAAAGAAGTTAAATTATCAATTGCCCTTCATTCGGCTATGTACACATTAGGGCGCCGCTTACTGTATAGTAGAGAAGTAGATACATATTGCACAAGTAGCACATTGCCATTTTGATTACTCTGTTTTGAAAATAATAACAGGAAATTTTAAAAAATTGCTATGTGGGGCAACATGTTGTACCATCATTGTCATATTTTGTCAAAAGTATCATATATATGTATATATTGTCATTTAGTACTTGAATAAATAATTCAATTCATAAAAATGTTTTACATTTTTGTTATGTCTTTCGAATCTTTTGTGATTCATGGTTTTATGTTTTAATATGCCACAACAGTGAGTTTCATTTCTTCAACCAACAGCCAAGTTCTCAATAAGAAGCGCGATTACTTTAAATTCATGTTTTTATTAATGTGTTTTGTAAGTAGTCAAGTCCAATGAAGCATTTTGATTGATGGACAATGAAAATGCTGAAGAACTATGCCCAGTTTGGGCTACAACTGAGACATAATGATTTATATGTCAGTGATTAGGGGGGACACTGTCTGAGTCTAAAACGATATTTTTGAAACGATTCACTTGGGTCTATTGGTATATAGGAAAGAAAGGGCGTTATTATACTTCAGATTCTTGTTCGTCATCTGCCATGACGGCATCAAATGCATCCATGGACTTCATCCGGGACCGGATCACCAGAAAGCATCAAACAAATCCAAGATTCGTTACTTGGAAAGATTTTGGTAATATCCGTTACCACCGTCATCGCGGGAAGGTGCCCTGAACGCAGAAAAATTGAATATGCAATAGGAGACTTTAGGAGGGACGCTCAAAGCACTAAGGGATCCGAATTACAGGTAGAATATTGAAACCTGGAGTTTCTTAATCCTCAAGCACTAAGGGATCCGAATTACAGGTAGAATATTGAAACCTGGAGTTTCTTAATCCTCACTTAAGGGGGCTTTCCCGCTTTTCGGTTACACAAAATGTTTTTTTTTACTGAAATCGATGCGTTGTACATTCAAATTTAGTGTCCTGAAATTTTAAAGTGATCCGTGTATTAGATTTCGAGTTACAGCCGGATTAGTGACGACGGTCCCGGCGCTTGAAAAGAGTCACGCAGGGAAAATGGAGGTGGACAGTGTAAAGGAAGTGTTTCAACGATCCGAAGAAAATCATAATGTAAAATATGCTCAGTATATTGGCGACGGGGACAGTAAGACCTCCAAGGCGATTTTGGATTTGCACCCATACAACAACGATCCGAAAGTAATGAAAAAAGAATGCGTCGGTCATGTGGAGAAAAACGCATGGGAACCAGGCTCCGTAATGCGAAGAAAACAAACAAGGGACTCGGGGGAAGAGGTACAGGAACACTGACCATCAAGATAATAGGCGAATTGACAACTTATTACGGCCTGTTACTTATTATCCGTATTCGGCGAAATACGGATTCAGTGGAAAAAATGCGTGACGCTATCTGACGTGACGCCAAAATGAGGTCTACAAGGCAGAGAAGGGTGTCCTGTACGGGCCCCGAATTGATGACGAACTGTAAGTAAAAAAATTTCATAATCATATGAAAAAAAAAACGTAAAAAAAACTTCAAACGTATTTTTTTTCTCAAAACAACGTTTTTGAAACTGGAATGAGATTTTTCTCGGACACTAATTAACCGATTTTGATGATTTTTCTTTTAAAATGTTCACAAATGATGTCATTAATGATCAACATAGGATTTTTTTGATATCGCAAAAATTATATTTTTAATAACAATTTAAAGGTAGAAATTTAAGGTGAAAATCTAACTTTTTTTTCAAAGTTGCACCAAATCGCGTAAAATTTGAATTTCAAAAAAACCCTAAAATAAACACTAACAACAACCCTATGTTTTATAAAAATGTTTCATTTTTTGATTTCAGATGAATAGCGTCGTAGAAAATTCTCATTTACATGAGACATGTCCGCCTGAAGTAGCTGCATTGGAACAAGGATCGACGGCCGCCATTTTGGTTTAAAAAAATAAATAAAAAGCTAAATGTAATACCTGTATATTTTAATTAAAAAAAAATGTCTCAACCCGTTTTATACTTTCTTCAAAAAAAAAAACCAAAAAAAACCTTTTTTTTTTCCAGTGAAAAAGCGATAATGCCCCCTTACTACCCTTCAATTCTAGCTAGATTTTGATCTGTACCTGTCGTGGCCCATTTTCCATAAGAAACTGAGCATAATTCTTATTAGGCATTCCAAAATTAACATTTCAGCGATTGGATACACATATGTATTTAAGCACTCATATAATCATGCGAAATAACTTCATCAACTTCATAAAGCTTTATGACGTTCGTGAGCCAGATGCTCAAAAAATAAAACACAACGCCAGTAAATTTTGGTGTGGTGTTTGTCATTATAATATGGAGAGAATATAAGCTACGTGTCTCTCGTATCTGTCTCCAGAGAAGGAAAGCCTGGATTTCTAGAACTGTTTAACATGGGAAACTGGTGCCACGGAGATAATTACGGAGTGTGGAAAATCACACATATCTGCAGTTACGAGTACAGTGTGATGTAAGGGTGGTGGAGACATAATAGTTGGAGATTTTTTTGTATAAAGAGTGCTTAGACATGTTTCATCCTCGCATTCATAATTTGTTATTATGTAGTCACCACTAGATAATAGGAGGTTTTTTAGTTTTATTAATATTTTTTGTGAGACCGTATTTTTTGGGACACAGTTCCAAACAACAGTTGAAACCTTTGCCTCCTTGAACAGTCGGTTCTCAAGAGTTTCAACAAAGAACACTTCTTATTTAAACACTATTAAAATAGGTAGTATTTACATAAGGTGTTTCTAAAAAAATGTGATAAAAATTAGAAAACCCGTAACGCAAGTGAGATGATTTTTGAAATTTTGAAATTAAATTTTTATCTATATCTTAATAGAAATAAGCTTTTTAGGAATAGCAATGTTAATTTATTTATATACATTCCAAATAATTTTTCATCGATATCAAAACCAAAAAACCAACGAAATCAAATGACTAGAAAGAGCTTGGTGTATGCTAATGCATTACATGCATTGCAAATTATTTTTCTTCAATATCTCAAAAACCAACGAACCAGAAGAAAGGAGTTAAGGGGGGAGGGGGGGGGGGTGTAGGGGTTTTTAAACTTTTGTTTTTTGCATTTTTTTATTTAATTTTCTGAATGGAGAACCTTTCAAGAATATTGTGTGAAAATTTGAGATGAATCGGAGCAAAACTAACGAAGATACAGCGGTTTAAGCAACCGCGCCTCGTACAT
The DNA here is from genome assembly GCA_029963805.1 of Aromia moschata. Lineage (NCBI taxonomy): Eukaryota > Metazoa > Arthropoda > Insecta > Coleoptera > Cerambycidae > Aromia > Aromia moschata. The sequence continues at coordinate 97,633 of JAPWTK010000932.1, forward strand.
GACAGCAGACATGACTTACCTGTCAGCTGCTTCGCAAGGCAAGATTCGTCGTAGATAGGAGCAAAAGGATGCTTTAGACATCATCGATGATAGCAACATCCTTTATGGACCTGGCATCGATGATTCAGTGTTAGGTAAGCCGATAAAACTCGCTTATGGACGAACGTTTTATTCCAAATTTTTTAGTGTTCAAAACTTTACAAGGTTTTCCCACAACTCGCGTTTTTTAAAGTCGGTGTACCTCATAACTTCAAAACTACTGCACCGATCCTTTTGAAAATCTGAACACTATTTCTGCACATAATTTACGAGGTAACTCTGGAGAGTTTTTTTCAAATTTGTTAATATTTTTTATTTTGCAGTAACAAATTAGCACGTTTTTTTAAAAGTGTTCCCAAAAAGTGAAAAATAGAAATTTCGAAAATCCCTCCAAGCGTTACCTGGGGGAAACGATTATCTAACGAAAGAACTTTGATTTTTTGATTTCAGATGATCCAGCACCGAGTTATGATGAACACCGCAATTGTACTTTTTTCCGAGACGCTTCCGAATAATTGCTGTCATTGCCGTATTTTTTAATATTTTTTTCATGAAAATTTTACACGATATTCTTCGAATGTTATACTTTAATGTGCCATTGGTTTTAATAAATAGATTTTAACTGTGTCGTCAAAAAAAATCACAAATATGTGCCTATTTTGCCCGAATTAAGGCTACCCCCCCCCCCCCTTTAATGCATTACATTCATTTCAGTTGCCTTATGAAAGTTTTGCAGCGAATTTAGTAACTTATTATAAATGTTAATTCAAGGCTTATTTGTTCAAGTAACTATATTTCTTAAAACTAGTACTACTAGAAAGACTACCATTTATTGATCGAAATCTTTAAAATGTCACAATGAATCGCAGGTTATTAAGTTTTATTAAGTTTAAGGAACTGCAGTTTAAGGAATCACTACTTCTATATCCAATGTTTCCACATTTAATTAATGTAATACATTCCAAATAATTTTAATGCCTTACATTTATTTGAATGGCACATTATAAATAAAGATAACTCAAGTTAAAGAAGAACACAAGAATAGCCACTTACAGGTAAAATCGGTAGATGTCGATATCCAGGCGACAACGCATTATCCAACAGCAACTGTCTCTACTGTGTATCGCAGTTTACGAATTGATGTGTTTGATGGGCTTAATGAAAATTAAGTAGGGTAAAATACCCAATTGTTGGCATCTGACCGGTGATTGGCACCTTAGTAGGTTTTGTTAAATTTTTTAAATATTGCGCCAAAGTATTGAGTATGTTTTGTTAAAAAAAGATACTGATAATTCCACGTTACGGTATGTACATATATAGTGTTCAAGTGCGCAGGCCCAAGATGGCAACGAAATTGTAATACATTTGTGTTGGTGCCACAACAAGTGTGAAATTTAGCGTTTAACGGTAAGAAATGTACCTCAAAAATGATGACATTTGATAGTTTAACTAATAAGCGACTGTTGCAGGTGTTTCTTTAATTAAAATTAAGTCTGTATGAAGTATTATTCAGAGGTTAAATACAAGATTGTGCAAATGTTGTGAGGTTTTTAGGGTGCCAATTATTGGTATGATGAAAACGTTAATTTCCAATAATTGGCCCGTATGTCAACAACTAGATTTATTCGAGTAAATAAGATGACTAATTATTGGCACACATCAATTTTCACACAACAATCATTGCAATGAACACAACAATATTAGACTGTTATTTAAAAAAACAACGAAACAGTTTACTCTATGATTTCTGAATTAAATACAATTATCAATACAAATTATACGTTTTATTATTTTTATTATCCAGGTAAGTTACACCTTCCAAAGTTTTTTGAACTTGGAAAGGAATAACTTTTTTTTTAGCAAAAACACTTTCAAAGTACCCTACTTCTTATTTTCTCTAGATGCCAACAAATACTTCCAAAAGAAAATTCCAAAAAGCGATACAGTGAAGAAGCACTGAATTATAAACATAGTCCAAAATGTTACATTAAAATAAGCAACAGAAACTGAGAAACATGAAGAAGAATCCTCAGTTGCATTACCACCTTAGTTTAAATAAAAGGATTTTGAGGATGAGAGAAAAGAAAAGAAAAGTATCCTGGACTTCCTTCAAAAACCAAAAACTCCTGAAAGGAAATGTAACTGAAATTCGGAAAGAACATCATTAAATTTGTCTTAGTTTCATCAGCATATAAAAAAGTCTCGAAGAAAAATAAGTGACAAAAAGAGAAAAGAGAGAAAAAAGAGGAAAATAAGTTGAAGAGAGCAAGACGCACAGAAGAAAAAAATACTAGAAATAGCAAAGGTATAAGAAGTTCGTCAAAGAAACAAAAACAAGATTACAAGGCTATTATAGAAATGAAAATATCTTATTGTTAGACAAACGAGAATGTTCCATGGAAATAAATACAAGAAAAATATTAGAAACAGACATAAACGAGAATGAATGCAACATAGTAAATCATTTTATTAATGAGACAAATACAAATAGCAAAGTTGAAGGTAATAGTTCACCTGTTAAGCTGACATTAGTTTCAGAAGTAATTTTAAAAGAAACCAATTCCAACACTGACAGTCACAAAAGAAAATTAATTTGCAACGATGATTCTATGACAAGATGCAGAAATGACGAATCAAAAAACTTCTTTGTTTACCAAGGTGTGTGTTTTATTGGTACACGGACCATAACTTTCTGTAATTAGGTGTTTAGGGAATTAGGTGTCAGAAATGTAACAGAACATACCACGCTCTTTGTTTAGAAACAAAAGGGTTATTCAAAGAATTTTTCATATGTAAATCGTGCATTATCTGTCAGTTGTGATTTAATAATATAAAAAGTAACAAATAAAAGTGGGTACCTACTTTTTTGTATATTTTATTAGCAACCCCTTAAATGTCTCCCATGTCAACAATTAGGCTGCCAACAATAAATGAGGTGCCAATTACTAGCATATATTCCCCTGCCAATAATTAGTATTTGGGTGCCAACAACTGGGTTTTATGAAGAAAATTAAAATATATGGGTTTTTACTAATTTTTGACTATTTGTAGACATGAAAAACGATAATTATTTTATATCAAATACATTTTGACCTACTGAAATTGATACTTTATCATATTTAATAAAAAGTCATACTATTATAAAAAAAGTGAAACTTTAGGCTTAAAGTGCCAACAATTGGGCATTCTACCCTATAGGGAAAATATCAAAAATTTGTGAAAACATATTCTGACCGATCCAAATATTGACTTTATGTTCATTTGGATGATGGTGTTTTTTATACAGGGGTGAGGGGCGGCTGTTTTGTTGTATCTTAATGTGAATTAATATAGCTATTCATGTGAAGTCATTTTTGTATTTTTTTCCAAATAGGTAGATGGTCTTAGTGATAAAGGCCATATGGGTCATAAAATTTCTTTTAGTCATGAAGATCGTATGGGTCGCACAGGTCATAAAACTTATTTAGGTCATAATAGTCGTCTAGATAATAAAATATTTATGGGTGATAATGGTCATATCGGTTATATATGCCATGTTGTTGATAAAAGTCTATAAGTTATAAACAATATAGATCATAAATGTCATAAAGGTCATATCTGTCATAAAGGTTATACAACTCATACAGTTCACAAAGATCATAAAGGTCATATCCATATTGTTAGTGATTTTGTATAATTAAATGTGGAAAAATTGGATATAGAAGTAGTGATTCGTTAAACTGCAGTTCCTTAAACTTAATAAACTTAATAAACTGCGATTCATTGTGACATTTTAGAGATTTTGATCAATAAATGGTAGTCTTTCTAGTAGTAATAGTTTTAAGAAATATAGTTACTTGAACAAAGAAGCCTTTAATTAACATTTAACATAAGTTACTAAATTCGCCGCAAAACTTTCATAAGGCAACTGAAAGGAACCGCAGCAATTTCATGGCTGTACTAATATCGGATTTGAAGTTTATCTTCCAGCGTTTTAATTAAAGGCAGAATTCGCAAGTGGAAGGCAGGGGATATCATATATGCTAGCCTGTACCCTAGGCAGCTAGGCGCATTAATATCAGGCTAGACCGACTCTCACTATGTAGGGCGAGGAAATATTTGCTTAATATTTTTTTTTAATTAAGTTATTGATTACAAAGGCCGTCATGGCTTCGTTGCTTGGGACCTAACAGTGTTTTGCTATGTGCTTGTTTGCAATGGCAACACTAGTGTATCAGTATTTTGAAAAATCTTAAGCCAAAACTTCAAGAGTGGAAATGAAGTATATATACAGGGTGACTGGTGATAAAGTGTACAAACGCTGTGTGGCGATTATACACCTCAAATGCAGCAAAAATTTGCTCTTGACCACGGTCCGATTCTCAAGCATAAGGGAGAAATTTGAGGACTTGTGTTTTTTCTTCGGAAACCGTGATTTTTCGCCTAAAACTAATCATATCTTCTGAACTATTGGTCCTACAGCAAATTTAAAAAGAAAACATTGAAAAGCTCATTCAATTTTCTTATTCAAAAAATGCTGAGAACATATTTAAATATATACTGATCTTTGCTTTTTGTATAAAATATATAAACCTAGTACATTTAGTCTATAAAGTAATTAGTTAGTAAAGAACTGTATAGAATGACATGAAAATTCTACAAGTAAATGTTATAAATAGCCTTGTTAAATAACAATATTATTCACCTAGTACGAATTTTCTATCGAACTCTCTTTTGATAAGAAGTTAAATGTTCGATACGATAGATATTCGGGATGCAACTATTTATAGATATACATGCCTATGCGGTTTACCTAAATTACTCTTAAAAAAAGCCTTACTTGTAATTTATTTTCGTGGCGGAAAGATGCTCATTTGTATGGGCCATTAAGAACGCATGAAGCTATTTTAAAAAAATAAAGTTGAACTCACTCAACGCAACATGTTGTATTAATCGTCAATGACTCATATTGATCAATGAATCAGTGTCAGTTTTTTTAAACTTTTCATATTTTATACAATGGGACTCAAACTTTTAAGCACGTGATAAGCACGGATAAGCGCTTGCCGCTATATTTTCTACAATGTTTAGTAAAAAAAAAAGTTTGGACTCGGAGGTAACAGATACGTGTCGGGTCCCTGGAAGAACTTATCACGCTTATTAGATATATTTGACATGAACATTATCAACTAAAGGTTTAGTTTTACCAAATAGAAGAGTAATTACATACCTCAATGAGTGTTATTCCAAATATGATTATTTTTCATCTGCAGTTATTATGAATTATTTTTAGTGTTTGATTACACTGTACGTGAATTGTATATACATATCGTACATACATATATAGTATATACATATCATACATTCACATTCATATTAACAATAACACATCGTACATTCGGTAGGCATACAAGAAGACTGCTGTAATAAATTTAATTTTCATAATTTATTGTAGTTTTTATCGACATTATGGCTATATATTATGTGGCAACCGCACCTACCCGCACTGGTCCCACAAATCTGTTCCAAAAGTTCATGTATCTCGCCGACACACGTTTAAGTACGATAGCTACAAATACCAAATTAATAATATCGACATCGGCGCACATGGACTGCTTACCTATCACTACGCAAAGAAGGAAGCAAACTTCTCTTCATATGGCTGAAATTATAAAAAAAAATTCTAATCTATCAATACTATTTTCTGCTCTACGTAGAATCATTAAAAATAAGTGGGTATACTTCCGTATACGGACTATCTTCAAATCGCTTGAAATTTGGTATACGGAGTTTTTTGGTGTGCTGAGCACGAATCTATATATAAAAATACCCGCAAGTGCCCGAAAGTGTCCGTAAGTGCTTCGAAGTGCCCTCAAGTAAGGTTGAAATGTGCACGATTACAATTTCTGTGGCGCCGCAATATAAAAATTTATGTATATAGATATAGTAAGCAACGAAAGTTATCATACACCCACGTTTTGAACTTTTGCTTAAATTCTGATAATTTTTGTATTACAGCATTAAATGTTTTTTGCTTCTGACAGAATTATAGCTTGTGATATTCTGCGTCTAATAAGCCGAAGTTGAAGGCGGTATGTCGATTGTATGAAAAGATATCGCTAAAAAAGTAAAATTTCAATGTTTTCAAAGAAACATAAATAACTTCGAAAATAGTAAATCCCTTTCGAAGTTGTTGGACTCGTATTAAAGGGAAATCTTCAGTGTATCTATTTGACTGTCATTTTGAAAAAAAAAAATTCCTTGTCATGAACAAAATCTAAAGTTGAACCAAAAATATCACGAAAATTCAAAATTCTACCATCCTTAGTATCGTTTTCGTAAAAATCACTGTTCCTGAAATTTTAATAAAACACAGATATCTAGAGGGATATTAATCCTAAATTTTTGTAATGTGTGGCGTACAGGGCTTTTTTTGAATTTACGTGAGTTGGCTGTATATTCGTGTAGAACAGGCCAAAATAAAATTCTTCATTATTCTTGTAAAAAAGTCGATATCTCGCTTGGTTTTCGAGATATTGAGAGTGGAAATTTTAAATTGTAATATTGATGTATACCAGTTATGTGGCATTTGAAGTGGTTTATTTGAAAACTAATTATTTTCAATGAACTACTAATAGTTTTGTCGGGGATTTGCCGAATTGGAGGTGAGGGTGTTATTGTTGAGATTGACGAGTGTAAAATTGGACGTCGAAAGTACGAACGTGGACGAGTTGTCGAAGGATCATGGCTTCTCGGAATGATCGTACGCGGAGAACCAGAAAAATAGAGGATCGAAATTTGCCCAGAGAATAAGAGAGACGAAGCAACTTTGCTTTCTTTAATAAAAAAACACATAGGGCCGAATACTGAAATCCATACTGATAAACGAGATATCTAACACTCTCATTTAGAGATTTTGACGCATTTTAACCTTACTTGTGGGCACTTACGGGCACTTTCGGAAATTTTTATATGCAGATTCGTACTCAGCACATCAAAAAATTCCGTATACGAAATTTCAAACGATTTGGAGATAGTCCGTATATGGAAGTACAGTCAAAATACGTATGAACCATGAAGGTATTCTCAGTGTCAGTCAGTATTCAACAAACTTGTATTTTGGCCCCAGTTAACTGAATCCGTAAGAGAAAAGCTTACTACTTTACGTTAAAACAATTATTTGTGTAAAGTAACCGCTATGATAAATAGATGTCACAAAAGTAGCAAATAGGATTAGCGGTTACTTTGCCTCATATTTTAGTTTGTGTTACATTTATTCTATTTAGGGGTTCCATGTAAACGGGCTTTTTAGTTAAGCCACGAGCCTTCGACTGATCATCCCGGACCAGGTTTTACTACAAAGTCAAATTTGCATAATGTCGTTCCGACTACGAACACCACACTGAAAAGACTTGATTTATATTGGAGTAGTGAATGAGCCATAGCGGTTTAAGAAATTTTCAAAAACCCCTTCCTGGAAAAAAATTTTTAATATGTATAATGCAGTAATATCAATAAAACTAATTCACATCTGTGGGATATGTGGGATTAGACTTTAATATTTTACTGAACTAGTCGCGGTTATGGAAACAGTATCGTAATTTGGATAATAAACAAGTTTATATAGGGTGTTATTTAATATCATGCACTTATTTTGAATTGTGATTCCTGTACCAATTTAAAGTCCAACAGATCATATTCTCGTAGGTGTGTCCTAAAGTTTTATATATTTTTTTCAGTCGTTCGAATATTTGCAGTTTTCTTTCATAAATAAAATACAGAATAGTTATAGATGTCATTCATTTTTTATATAGAAGTTTAAGAATTTGGTAACCATTCAATACCATAGTTATTTTTATGGAATAAAATGGTATTCGGAAAGATGGTTTCTTAAAATGAGTTCAGGAATCATACTCTAAAATAAGTACATAACATTTAGTGTAAGTAAAATCCTTTCTTAATAACTGCTTCACATAAAATTTGAGGATGTAGGTATTTGTTTCCGGATTTTTTTTATTCTTTAAGTTATTATAGCTAATGTAAAATGAAGGGCCAGATAAAACTTAAATTTGCTCTCCTGTTTAATTTACTGTAGTTTGAGAAAGGTTACTGTATTTCGCATAATATAGATATGCAAATTTAACGGCCTTGACATATTAAGGGTATGTTTTGTTTAAGATCATTGGTTCTATAATTGGCTTAAAGCAGAATATAGAAAAGAGAATGAACATGTATATGCCATTTTAAAACACACGAATCAAGATAAGTACAAACCAATAAAACTAATAAAATTATCTTTACCACCAAAATATGCATATGATGGTCCCCGTAAGGAAATTGTCTCCTAATTTTTGTAATTACGTACTTATTAAATTCCTTTGGGTAACAATTTACTCAGCACTGATGTACGTTATAGTCATCAAATATTTTAACACAAAAAAGTATATAAAGAATTTAATATGTTTCTTTTTTTAAATTCCTGCAAAGCGGCCATCAAAGGCACATTTGTGCTTATGATGGACTCTGCGATATTATACAAGGTGTGACACTTAAATCATAAGACTTGTTTAAAAATAGTACTTTATAAATATTAGTCTAGGTTTCCCTTCAGTATACTCGTCTTTCCTATTTACACACACCGTTGCATACGATTTTCCCTTATTTCAAATAAGTCTTCAGTAGTGGTGATGCGAAGTAGTATTGCCATTTTTTGTTTCACTTGATTTAAGTTTTGAAAACAAACTTCCCTCCAAAGATTCTGTGACTTTTGAGAACCTTAATAAGTCACAAACCGCTAAGTGTACGGAGTATATACGAATGTGTCAGTACAGGAATTCTTTTATTTACTAGAAATAATTTTACAGACCCATTGGTCCGGCCCACACCCGTTGGAAACATCGTGGGTAAGTCTTTTGATACATATGTAAATAAGATGATGAAAACATTATCATTCAGTAAGTCTCATTCAGGTCCTTTGATATGTTTTTTTTTTTTTCGAAAACAACACGATTTTTATAGATGAAATACTTAAGGAATATTAACTGTTAATGCACTTGGAGCAAATGGTATAAAATTCTAAAAAAAGTCGTGTAAAATGAGAAGGCTGTTGAGAAATAAGTTAGTAAAGCCGTTTTACTATTTTTATTTGTGGCCAAACATATGCAAAAGAATGCAGTGTTAAAAGATAAATATTTTTCTAATCTGACAAGAGGGTTATAATATGTATGTTTATCTTTAAATAAGAGAGTAATTCTTAAATCGCCGTTTGTTACAATGTTTTTATTTTATATCACTCTATATCAGTGAACAAATTATAATCAGTAAATTGTATCTGATAATAAAGACAGACAAGAGTTGAGCAAGTACAAGTTTTCTCTTTCATTTATATTCTTTGTTACATCTATAACACGTCATGTATTTTTCTTTATATAGGCCAAACAATGTTTTTAGGTTAGTACATACTCAACATCATATATTAACCATGGATCATCCAAAAATATCACTTTAACAAAATTATTGCTGATCGGTGTCTGGGCTTTTTAGATAATTGCTATTTGCTTCCTGAAAGCAAATTCACCACCACGCTTTTTATGATACCATATCGGAAGAAGGAAAATAATATAACAAGGAGCATTCCAATAGATCCCCGACAATAGTTATCCCCGTTTTTATTTCATTCGACCGTTCTAATACAGAACAACGAGAATTACTGTAGATATGACACTATTTAGGATTACCATTATTAGTGTGCTTGAGCTAGGATATAGTTGGGAACACCAGGCATTATGCCAAACTATAAACATCAGCACGGGGCACGAATAAATTCAAATACAAACTAAAGCACCAATTCACCGAGTTGGATTCCACCTTACTGTCTGCGGTAGCTTCGTTGCGACTCTTGCAGACGTGCTGTTTAATTAGACTTTTGAGTGGAATATTTCGGAGAAAATTTTAGGAAGCTTTGTACCGTTGCTGTTTTAATTACTGTACCATTCATATATGTATATGTGTTAGCTAGTAAAATATGTACATTTTAAGAGATCATTATTAAATCAAAATAGAGGCTGTTCTTCTTCGCCGTTCTTCTTTCCTCTTTTATTACTTATACACCAGGCATTATGCCAAACTATAAACATCAGCACGGGGCAAGAATAAATTCAAATACAAACTAAAGCACCAATTCACCGAGTTGGATTCCACCTTACTGTCTGCGGTAGCTTCGTTGCGACTCTTGCAGACGTGCTGTTTGATTAGACTTTTGAGTGGAATATTTCGGAGAAAATTTTAGGAAGCTTTGTACTGTTGCTGTTTTAATTACTGTACCATTCATATATGTATATGTGTTAGCTAGTAAAATATGTACATTTTAAGAGATCATTATTAAATCAAAATAGAGGCTGCAGAAATCGCCGTTCTTCTTTCCTCTTTTATTACTTTATTAAATATAAAGAATTTGCCAACTATTTTTATTTCACATAAATATCTACGAAAAATAATAACCGTTGCGTTTAGGTAAGCTATAACGCTATATAAACTACATATAAGCTATATAACTCTCTTATACTATTTTAAAAATCTATATGGTGGGAATCCTGTTGCTGAAACAGTGGGTCGTTTTCCTTTAAAATCTGAAGATCTACATTCCCAAATTTCCAACTTATAATTTATCAAAACGATTAATCAGCTCGAAAATTTGCCTATTGCACACCTAAGTTTTTCAGTTATAAATTCAATACATTTCATATAAATATAAAACGACTACGTGGATGTAGAAGAACATATTCAGTTGCAAGAAAGCAACATTTTGGTCTCTTTCGATGTATGGTTTCTGTTGTTGAAATTTCATTTCATTGTCTCCAAGTGTTGGAATTCCGCAATTCCTAGACTACCAGTGGAAGCTGATGGAATATAAGATTCTCGTATTTTCGTAACGAAGCATGGGGCCTAAGAAGAAGGATGTAATAGCAAAAAAAAATTCCAACGAAACTTGCAAAAATAAAATCAAAAAATGTCTGCCTTACCAGATTATTTTGGAAATGGCTTGCACAATAAACAGCCAAAAAAAACGTCATCAAAGTTGGCAGACCCAAAAATACAAGTATTTCAATTTCTTATCTTAAGTTTATAACCTCATTGAATTGTCAAGGCTCTCAGATTATGTGATGGGTACTTTTACTGGGTACATAAAAAACAGAAATAGAAAACTTCATCTCAGAAAGAAACTACATCTTCGAAAAAATAAGACATGCCTAACACTATTAAAGAAAACGACGATGAAATGAAATTCGTCGTCATGCAACATTTGTACAAAAAGTGTAGTGTTTCATTAAAAAAAAAATAGATCCAACAATCCCCCTTTTGTTCACAGCCGTCCATACTCCAATTTTTTGTGAGTGCAATAGAGGTTCAATATAAAAGTGAGGGTTGTCTGCACTCCAAAGTGTTACATTCTGCGAGTTGGCGTAGCCCTAAGGATAACACCAAGCCTCATCAGTAAAAAAATAATGTTTCGAAGATGGAATCATTATTGTTAACATGGTTAATAAACCATTGGCAGAACTGTAGTGTTAGGGGTTCGTCCCCTCCGAAAATTTCATGAGTAAATTTTCCTTTTATTTTGTAAGCTTAATTCCACTTGTATGTAGCATTTCTTGTTTAGTTTTAATTATATATTTAATTATATATTTTAGTTCACATGGTATAATTTTCACATTTACTGCTATTTTATGTTTTGCGAGGTTTATATTTATATACACATGTCTAGGAAATTATTGCCTTATACAGAAATTGACATATTCCTAATATGTTACATTAGAAATGTACGTTAAGTTAGTCCATGTAGCTTAAGTTTATGTTTTTTATCATTTTTACCATTTGGGCATAATAGATGTTAAACATCTCTGCCCTTATTACCTGTTAATAATAATAATAATAATAATAAAAATGATATGGATGAAGTTCCACATCATTTTCAAAATGTCCACTTTATTGTTTCCGATTGACTCCTCCAGTTCTTTTTTTTTACAGTTATAGCCTTTTACTTAGTAATCATCCCCTAGAATATGATGTAAGTCCCTTACGAAAACACGAATATTTCCACCAACCGCTACATTAAAGCATTATATGAACTAAAATTCCCGCTCCCTGTTAGACTCGTACATCATCAGAAATCATAGATCCATAGTACGATTTATCTGACAACGAACAACAATGAACGAGAAGTCTCGGCCTATTTTCTCGCCAGAAGAATACAGCAGTACAGGTGTTCCAATGAATCTCATAGTGTCAGCAACGGTAGATCTGTTGTCACTAGCGGTAGATCTCTAGTCACTAACGGTAGATCTGTTAAGCTAAAGTGTAATGAGAATTAACGAATTAGCCGAAACAAATAACACAATTGTCAAAGAATATATTCGGCTTACGATTCTCTGTACGAACCAAAATTATTTGCCTGAAACAGCCTTAAGCGACGCTAAAGTATAACTCCTTGTCACCATTTATTGATAATCTTTTTATCAATAAAAAAATCCGAAACCAAAAAAAAGTTCGAGTATAATCCCCGGATTTAGTTTAGGTATGTTTATGATATATTCGCAATTTTTGATACAAAAAAAAAACTAATTTAGACAATTTTGTTTTAAAATTGTATGACCGTTTTTCAAATATAAATTTAGATAAGGCAGTTGAGAACAATTATCAACTACTATTTTTAGATATATTGGTTAGTAGAAATTGTGAAAATATGTTAGAATTTATTGTATACAGAAAGGATACTACTATTTCACAGGCCTACTGATTCACATCATTCTTTTCAACATAAAATAGAGAGTTTCTATTTTTGAATACACCGTTTGAATATGAGAACAAAATGATCAATTTGAACTAGATTCTATGAATACGTAGCTCATCTAAAATATGGTAGAACAGAAAAATCTTGTGTAGCCCAATATGCTTTTGGCAATAATCAACATAGACTTTAGTGACTTAAAACTAATAAGAAACGTAACAGGTATTAGAGAGATAGATTAATAGATAGATAGATAGCATTCGAAAGTAGCGAAATTGGTAAATGGAATAGTAGCATGAATAAAGATAATGGGCCGATATCTAACAGTCCACTGCTCTGGTTAATAAACATAAGATTAAGTTAAGGCTAATCGAACCGCACCTTTTACGGGCAAGTCAAATAATCTCCTGAGGTTCCAGTTCTCCAAGGAAGGCATCCAGTATGGAACATTAAATTATTTAATTTTAGCCAAGTTAAGATTGTGCCTTTTGTTGAATGAGGAAACCTTTCCTAATCAAATTCATATATCTTACCAATTACAAGAAAGAAAAGCACATTCTTGACATGGAAACTTTTTTTCACAAAACGTATAAACATTTCATGTAAAACGAAAAGCCGATTTGGCCAAGCTTTTCACCCCACATAAGCTGCATATCGCTGTTCAAACATTTAGGATTTAAACAGTGCTCTCTCAGATACGTATTATCGGCTATCGATTTGAGATAAAACTGAAGTCAAAAGTAGGGAATTGACCGTACCACAAGGAACTTCACAAGACACGTTCTCCGAGTTTATTCAGATCCCCGCGTTCGGCTTCTTACTGCGGTATAAAATACTTCAGCGAGATAGGACTCTCAATATGTCATAAAAAGAGATACGCCATGAGAGAATAAATTATGCACCTAAAATGGAATCGTAAACAACGCAGTAATTTTAAATTTATAAGAAATACTACTGGCTACAAGTTTTTTCGGCACAAAGATTACGAGACTTTCTAGATAAAATCGAGTATGCGACGAAAACTCAATTTACACTTTGCTTGAAGTTTTGAGAGTTACTTTTAGATATATTTCTAAAACATTAGTTTTACATTTAAATAAATCTGTAACAAAGAAAATCTGTAACGAAGTAAAAATCATGTTAAATCTTTTGCCTGTTAATTTTTTACAGTGCTATCAGAGGCGTGCATGTGGGTAATCGCAAAATAATATAAACACTGAATAAGTAATAAATAAATAATTGTTAAAAATATTGTTATTAGCTATTTGGCGAAACAACTAATTTTGGCGAAAAAGTGTGACAGAAATATTTTTGTCAAAACAAACTCATTCAACAGGTCACCACCATTTTTTTTTAAATTTCACATAACTATTAATCTTGCTTGTGACATTATTATTAAAATGACTTTGTATAAAATGATTTTATACATAAACCAGATCCTAAATCAAAAAAAATTACAGAAATATGTGCACTGGATGAAGATTAAAAAATGTATTAAAAACGAGATGATCACTGGCATACATATTTTTTCCAGCAAAAAATATTATAGTGACTACCCACATGCACGGCCCTAGTAGTGCTGGACGAAAAAAATTAACATCCAAAACATGCCAACTGCCGCAATGTGTAGGCGATAGTAATTTAAAAAGAAGGTTTTAGTCTACTCCAGAAATTGTTGAAAAAAACTAAAAACAAAACTGTTATGTACAATATCTGAAAAACTAAATCACTTCATATGAACTTTTCTTCGTGAAATCACTTGTTGTGTCCCGCTTTTCGTGAATTCACCATAATTCTTCTGTTATTAATAATGGGATTTTCTTCAAATTTGAGTGGTAAGTGTATGTTGGAAAAATGAAAATTTAGAAGTAGTAAAAATTTATATTTATCATTTTTTATCAGCGTGCTTTTTTAGAGGGAGGAAAGGGAATCGATGTTTCGAGAAAGTGTATTAGGGCTTATTCTAAATAAACTCCGGTTTGCTCAACTTAACACATTCATCTTCAAATACGATACACATTTACACAACTCTTCAAAACCGCTTCCTAACTTTTCTAACGTTT
>JAPWTK010000932.1:115000-122019 GCA_029963805.1 Aromia moschata
ATTTTGCATATTCCCCTTAAGCAATTTTTAACACCTTCAAAGGAAAATGGTCAGCCCTAATAAATTAAATTAATTAATTAATGTTTTCAATTAAATAGAAAGTGGTCAGACTACATTCAACTTTAATTTACGTAAACAAAATTTACCTCGTCAAAATTTATATTTTTCCTACAGATTCCGAAACTGTATAAGTTTATTTTCGCTCGGCCTGAGAATTTCCAACCCTATTGTCACTTTTCGCACGAGACTTCCCTTTTCAATTAAACGCGGTAAATTAAAACAAAGCAATCGATTCTTCTTTAATTCACGACCGCGCGGCGGCCAATATAATGCCTTTGTGAAACATTGGATGTGGCTTGGCTTTTCTGTGTAAGTACTGGAAAAACTAAAAAGGGAGCGTGAAACGCGGAAAGCTCGTTTATTACAAAACAGGTGCGTAACAATTTTCTGTGAGTTTTGAAAATAGAACATTAAAGCGATCGACTCATCAAATATCTCACACTGACGAGATCTAATAAAGCCAAAATTCGGATCGCTGGCTTTTGACGTACAAGTGATGAAGAACCAGGAATCTTTCTCACTTCGTACGGTTTTACCAATTGAGTGCTTCGACATGATAGTTGCCGACCTTGTTGGACTTGCGAAACGAATTTAGCCCGCTAGATGGATATCACGAAGGTAATGCCATAGTATTACTTAACTTCCATCAATCTCATTTCAACGAAACTTTTAATTTTCAGTGTTTCAAATGACTGCATGAAATTAACTACTAGTTACCGACTGACGTAGTTACAGGCATCACTTAGTTATGTAGTACATCATTGTTAAGTTTCTCACGTGTTCCGCAGTAGTGCACAGGTGATGGTTTCGAAATGAATAATATATTAACGCTCTCTAGAAATTAGTTAACATTTACTCTTAGACAATATACTCTAGAGAAGCGTGATCACACAGAAGCAGATTTAATAGGATTAAGTCATATCATGTATTGTTTACTTGGAACGCTCCTTATGTAAATCGTGTCTTACACGAGCACGCATTCAAGTAAATTACTCGTACAATTACAAGTTTCTGTATATACGCAAACATCTTCGAGATAATTAGCGAATATTCTGAGCCTAAACGTAGAATTTTACCAGGAGGGCAGAGAATATACACTATATTGGTTAAAATCTAGGGTTGCACATTCATCATTTCAAATATAATTTTAAATTTAAAATAATTACATCATTCTAGCAGTCTTCTATTTTAGATCGCGCCTGTTATAGGCGTTTGACTTAATGTACCTAGCGCGGTTTATGTTTTCCTATAAATTACACAGTCTGACAAAATTCGGCCAAAATATTTTACCAGAAATAAACCTGAGGCCAAGAACCAGAGTAACTCTGGTGACTCAGGTTTTCGAGATATGCTAACCTAAAAGTGCAAAAATCATGTTTAATCGGTGTATTTGAGGTTATGTCACATTACTAGGTAATTATTATTTACAAATTCATTTACGGATTCTGAAAGAGCTACTCGTGCCCTTCAAAACCCATTTTGATTCATCCTGTTATATATTTTCTTCTTCGAGAAATCGCATATTGAAATAGTTACAAACAAACATTTTTTTTTACAAAACGCGTTTTTTTTTTACGAAAAAAATCATTCTTTGCTCTGTTTTTCGTTCAATGTTTCTGAAAACTTAGATTGAAAACATATTTGCAAAACGGACTCAAGATGGCGTATTAAAATATTGAAAATATGTTCATTGAAATGTGTTTTACTTCAAAAACTTTGTACTCAGGAGTTGTATATAGAGTACAGATATTGAGGGCGCTGTTTATGAATTTGATGTTACTATTCAATATGGAGGACGCAAAATAGCGGGCTAATATAATAAAAATATGTATTTTTCACATTTTTAGCAATTTGTCTATTTAAATATTACTATTTCAAAAACTTCTAATTTTCTTTTCAAGTTCTTTTAAATCTGTTTTCGATAGATAACCTTTTCCTCTTTTTAATTATTTTACTTCTTTTTTAAGTCTTCTCGCAACTGCCTCGTACCGCAAGCTCGAAATCTATTTCTCTAAGAGAAATATAAGAGACCATAAACTCGGCTTAAGTTGTACTGCCTGCTACCAGATAAAGATGGAATAAAAACTTTCAACCCAAAGAGAAAAATAAAACACTTTAACTCGGCTGCAATAAAATGTCGAACCTGGATCATTTATAGGGAAGTAATTTATCATGTGCTGAATGTTCGGATGGTATTACATTTTACATTGTTACGATAGTGCGAGATTTATGTCTGATGGGTAAAATTATGACAAGTGTACACCAATACAGTGAGCCATTAATAAGGATATATTGATGTCTGTAAATATGCGAATTCCTATATTTATTCCATTCATATAATAAGTAATTACTACTCAAATTCAACATAAGTATATACTCTCATATAGTCATGTAGGTAGTTGTAAAATTTATATCGGTGACAAATAAAAATTGAATTTATGGTTTCATCAGTCCTATCTTCCCAGAATCCAATGTCAAGCCAAAAGGGGGGTTATAGACCAGATTCTAACTGGTCACGTGACAAAAAAGTGCAAGAAAGGTCTCGTGACCTTTTCTCTATCATTAACCTTTTCCCTTTTTTTTTGACCTTTTTGACGTCTGTCATCTTTGACATTAAGTAAATCTTTAAGATATCACCTCCTTAAGTTCCTTAACCTCTGACTCTTTAATACTAATTTGAGTAATTCAATAAATTTTGTAATATTATTTTAATACTCTTTAGCTTTTTAGACTTATGTAAAATAGGTCTGAGTTTTTGACCTCCTTGACGTTGACTAATTGGCCTCCTTGACATCCTTTACAGAATTATACACCTTAACCTCCTTACTACATCTTCCCTTCATTTGTGGTGTAACCTTTTCGATTTTCTTACCCTCATAATTCCTTATATTCCCCTCGTCCTCCTTTTGCTGTACTTGACCCCCTTAGTCACCTTTTATCCTCCATAATCTCTTTTTGTTTTACTTGCGCTATTGTCTTCCATAATCTACTTGTCGCCAATAACCTCTTTTGGTCCTCTTTAACCACATCGTCTTCCTTAATCTCCCTGTCTCCTTTAGTCTCATTTTGTCTTCCTTCTGTCCTCCATCTGTCCCACTTTTGTCCTCTTTCCATCCTTCTTTAGTCTTCTTTTGATCAATAACTCCTCATTAATGTCCTTTTGTCCTCGTTAGTCTTCCTATCCTTCTGACCTCATTTTGTTCTTGACTTTCTTGTCTTTATTGTCCTCTTTAACGATATTACCGTCCTTCCCCTTGAGATTATTGTCCTTGAGATAATGGTCCCTTTATCCATGATATTATTGTCCCCATTGAACTTCTTGACTTCCATTTGTCTTTCATTCTCTCACTAACTTGTCCTGTTAGACCAAGTCACCTACTCTTCATTCATCTTAGTTAAACTTTTTGAAGTGAACTAATCTGCCTTTTTGACTTCCCTGACCAATTTAGTTTCTCTAACGTATTTGACTTTTTATGGGCCTTTGATTTTCTACCTTCAATACTACTTGGATGAGGAAGTAACTAGAGGCTCATTAATGAGATATTTGAATTATTTTAATTCAAAACCTTGTAAATTATAAAACGACACGTCACATGAGTACCTTCCTTAATTCATGTTAAAACACAACCTCCCTCGCCCTTCCCTCCTATAGGACAACAAATAGCAATCATCCAAATGAAAATACATTGATGTTATGACTTGCCCATACATATACGTTTGGCAATTTTTAAAAGACGGGGAAATAAAAATAAAATATAAGACAATCTCTTATATTTAATTTTTATTACCCCCCGTCTCCGTTAGGTGAGGTTTGTCGAAAAAGAAGTTTTTATACAAGAAAGATTAATAGACAAACATAGAGACAGACAGACATACAGATAGACAGACAGAAAAATTGTGTTAGGTTAAACTAAAAAGCTCGACGTTTCAGAACGTGTTAGGCTTACTTAGCCAATAAAACTTTTTAACAGTACACTTCCTGAATAAAAACTAAACAATAAATACTCATCTTAAGTATCAAAGAGCAGCTGTTTGAAATAAGATTAGCCATTTAATTACTAGTTTTAAAAACAATGTAATTGATTAAGTATGAACTCCTGTTGAATACGTCCGAGCATCTTTGTTATGTGAGATATATTTTAGTACGTTGGTAGTCGCTCAGAGAATTTCATCTCGACTGCATGTCGCACCTTTAACGCATCGATAAGATTGAAGCCACCCTCGGGCTATAATGGATTTTATCTGTCCTGCTATCTGCTGTAGTCTACTTTTCTACTGATAGGGAATAAAGTCTCACCCTGAAATCCGCGCGGAAATCTCATTGTTCACAGTAATACATTTTTGTATCCCGCATGGTCCAAAAGTTCCAGAACTGCTGAAAATTTTGGAAAACATGTATTGAATCGAAAAAAGAAAAAAGTCTAGTCTAATATTTTGTTTAATTCTACTTAACTCGGTCAAATTACCGTACCGGGGACAATATTAAATTGTAGTATAGGAATCCTAATTTTTTATTGAAATTTTGGATTCCTTATAAATAAGGAATAACTTTTATTTCTGGATTTTTCAACAAAATTATAATTCAAAAAGTTATGCTGATTTTTATTCCTAAATGCTGAGATTTGGTACCTACTCTAACTCTAACACATTTTTTCATTTAATTGAGTTTTGACATATCCTGTCCGAGACATATAGACCTATCTATATGTCCCGGAATGTCCCATTATCTTTGGAAAAACTTATTAAAATGGGAAATGTGTTAGAATTGATAACCTTTCTTCTATTAGTAGTGCGAATTGAATATAAACTTGTTCGGAGACACTCTGCAATATCTCCGCTATCCGTTGTTATTGTATTTAAAATATTACATATTATTTTTTTAAATCTTCAATATCGTTGGATTCAGTTTAGTATCCTGGAGTGGGTACTGGAACCTTCGGTGTAGAAACAAAAAACTGGTCGTTTTCCACGAAACACCGAACTACTACACTTTTCTCGACGTGCGTTTCGCCAACAAAGTTGGCATCTTCAGGAGAAGATTAAAACTGATCTGATTAGAACTGATGAGAACTGAGTTTTCATCTTCTCCTGAAGATGCCAACTTGGTTGGTGAAACGCGCGTCGAGAAAAGTGTAGTAGTTCGGTGTTTCGTGGAAAACGTCCAGTTTTTTTTTCAGTTTAGTAAAAAATCGAAAAAAAATGTTTCTAAAAATCAAAAAAAAAGGGAGTTTCCATTTAAAGAAAAGATGGATTTTTAAACTAGGACTCTGCACTGTTTCGTTTTAAAAATGTAAAATGCTTATAGTGGTTAGTTAGGTTTAGTTTCACCATTGTTTATCCAATGAAATGATGAGGCCAAAGAGTATACGCTTTAAACATATGTATTTTTTTTCGAAAACTAAAAATAAATCCATGAATTTCACTCACTTGTTTTTCTGTTTACACCATTTCTACCCTATTGTGTAGAAATACAAAACCTTTTGTGTTTTTTTTTTCCATTTTCTGCAGTTTATACTTTTTTTATATTTTATATGAGATTACTCTTACATTGTAACGTCCAGTAACAGAACAAATATAAACGAATATAAAATTGTCTCACAAAAAAGGAATAACACTCTCAACATTTGTTTTATAAATACTCGTATCCATTCTGCAATAACACATGTCACATTTTAAAATCATAATATTTTCTCTCGGATTTCACAGATATGGAAACGTACAATTCATTTTTGTAGCGTTAACTCACGATTAAATAAATTACTATGACAAATGTAGGATAATGAGCAATCATAACCACAATAAGTACTAATAATCACAACCAAATCCAGTCGTACGTGTGAGACCTACAAACTCCATCTTAATGGATAAAACCGAAGGTGTTGTTTAACTTACGTCCGTATAACAGGTTACAAGAGAACTGCATTTACCCTACACTCGTTCTTCCGTAATTCCCAGTTCTTCCGTAATTCGTAGCTCTCAGCTTGGTGAAACACATTAAATTATTAGAGGCGTCTTACAATGTTTTCTTATTAAGAGCTGTTAGGTGTTTTGTCAAAACGAGTAAATAAACTAGAAAACAGACCAACGAAAACCACTACATTGCATGTATCACAATGCAGCTATGGAAACGCAAAACCTAGCACGGATAATTTAAACATTTTAAATTACCCAGACATAAATAGTTATTATGTTAACATACGAATTAATTTACTACAATATGCATATTTATGTACACCACTAATTTACTACAATATACATATGTGGACCATATTTTTTTAGCAATTCGGTATACAAAATAAGCTAAGTATTTTATTTATAGAGAAATTGTAAAAAGTAAATTAACATATTTCACTATATGGGATTTGATATAAATACAGGGTGCTTCACGGTGAGTAGTCTCTTAAACGTTTTGGGAGAAGTATAAATAAGTGGAAGCTGAAGATCTGTATCCAGGGGTTTTCGAGGATGTTCTACACATCTAAAATAATGGTGATTTTCTGGTACTTCCCGATATACTGACTTCATTATTTTTAATATCCTTGCTTGATTTTTAATGCCAAAGTTGGTTTCTACTCTTCAATTGCAAGAAAAAATAATTGGAATTGTAAACTTGTAGAAAAAGAGTAGTAACTTTCGCAACGGTAAAATTTTTATGTGTAGAAGTATGAAAGATTGAGCGGACTATCTCAAATATGACGTGAAAAAATCTGCAACATGCTCAAAATAGAGGGTCAAACTTTTACAATTGTGTCCTTTATTAAGTCGCTTATTTGATATAGAAAGTACTATAGATTTTATGATTCCCTCCTGTATCCTCTTTCAATACACCAAAATTCCTTGTACCTACCTAAAATGTGTCGTTTTCTAGTTATTTCAGATTATTCAACAGAATGGTTAGAGGGTCAAATTTCAACAATTTTACCCTTTCTTAAATCGATTATTTTAAATAGAACATACGG
>JAPWTK010000933.1:0-121629 GCA_029963805.1 Aromia moschata
TTTTGAGATATACACTAAACAAATATGTAAAAATCCAAAAATCGTTTTTTTACTCGACTGACAAGGTTTGTTAATCCTAGAAACATACTGGAATAAGAACACGTTTGGTAATATTACACATATGGATGTAACTTTTTCTGTATAAATACGAGAATTTGAAGGTATTTAAAGTTTAAGGAAACAAATATATTGTCAGTCGATTACATTTCTACAGCACTTTCTTAAAAAACAATGCTACGTGCTAAAAGAGATGCATGTGCCATTTAAATTAATGGGAAATTTTGAGAAGTATTATGGCAACAATTATCAACGTTATCAGTGACTGTTTTAGTACTTTGTTTGCTTTTACTTCTTAACATGATAGTTAATTTCCACTGTTTGTTAAATAAAGCCCTTTGTTATTAGGCATCTCAAAACTAGTTAAAAATACTTACAAGTATACTTCTATAATGTTCGAAAGTGAAAAGGTAGGGGAAAGAGGGCAATTATCGACCACAGGGTAATATTGACCACATTAAAAATTCGAAAATTTCCTACCACAGATTAAATCTGATATACGCAACCTAATAGGACATTTCCACTATTGATGTTTAGCGACATCAATCACTAATCAGTAATTATGCAGATTTCATACTCGGATAAGTTTTATTAATAATATATATTAATTTACTATTAATTTATAAATGAAATAATTTATAACTTTCATGTTGCTAAGGTACATATGTAAGTCTACTTTTTTCACAAGGTTAATATATTCCGTCACCCATCTTATTTATTTACATAATCATTGTAGAAGTTGTTATTGTATTTTTTATTTTCAAGTTAAGTATTTTTTTTCTTAACAAAGTGTATTGTTTGCATGTGCGGAAGAAATATCATGCCGGCAGATCTGGGCGGCAGGCCATAATCGTACGCGTCATACTACTTACTACTTGTATGTGCAAAAACAAAATTCATGAAAACAATAAACTGTTGCAATTTATAAAGAGATGTGTTAAACTTACCCGTTATTTACGTTGAGATGTGTGAAAACGTTGTGGACCGCCGCGCTGTTTAGCCGGCTTTAATCATTATTCTTATCGATTTACAAGTACTGTAAAACTTCGTTAAGACGCTTTTCAGGGACCGGCGCAAAAGAGCGTCTTAAGCGGGAAAGCGTCTTATCCGGGAAAGTAAAAAATCTCAAAATGCTCGAAAAAAGAAAATGATCGCAAAATTTGAACTTAAAATTTATTAAAATGCATAATACTCGTACAGGAATGTGATAAATACTCACACGAATAATACGTATGTACACTGCTTACTCACTGACCTGAGAGAAACCTGTCAAGGGTACTTCGTTTGAGGTTCTTGGTAGCACGTGTGGAGAGGAAGTTGTCAATTATGTTAATGTAAATTAGCATCTCCTCTACATTTTCCAGGGTGGGAAACAACTTTTCTGAGCTCGCCCATGTTTTGCAAGCCAGCAGAAACTGTAGGAGTTGGGGGAATGATCGTTCTCTTCTTCAGAGTCACTTTCTTCTCTCTCACTCCCCACAGGGTCGGTGGTGGCGTCGGCGATCATGTCACCAATAGTGCGAGTGTTGCTAGTTACAAGGGCGTCATCAATAATCGGGGATATTTTGGAGAATTTCCTATATTCACTGACTTATTATACTCACCCATTGACTGTCTAACACCTATATTCACCGTCTATCTGGGGCGAAAAAAGAGCGTCTTATCCAACAAAACAGAGCGTCTTACCGAGTACTATTTTACTGTATTAGCATAGGAAAATTCAAGGGACCGACGAAAAAGAGCGTATTATGCGGGAAAGCGTCTTAAACGGGAGCGTATTAACGAAGTTTTACTGTATGTGCTGCAAAAAATTCAATATTATTTGTTTAATACTCTATGGAATATATAAAAAAAAAAAAATAGATAATTAAAACAATTTCCCAAATTTTGATCTCTGTTGAAGCAAGAAAGAAACTAACAAACTGACAAACTGATGAAAAAACAGTTGCAAAGGAGAACGGTGAATCTAAGAGAAATAATAAAAGATGAAAACGACATATGGCCTACTATACAGATATTGAAAAAAATTTGTAACAGATCTGGTGACAACGTTATTTCTATGGAGTCTCGGCACATGTAAAGTCTAGACAAACAGTCAAATTATATTTTAGAAAGTGCGTATAAGCTTTTTATTTTAGTAATTATATTGTAACGTTTTGTTTACTACGGGTTTGTAAGGTGTGAAAAATTAAACTCGCACTTTAAACTAACACTATTTATTTAACAAATACAAATACGGACTAACACTGCGTAACTACACTAATTTATTTTTATACAATTTATATTAGAGCCTTGTACGAAAACCGCGACGTTCAGTAATTCAAAGAGAGACTGTCGTTCCCCACGCCAGTGCGGCTATATATCTTGTCGCCGGAAACCCTGGATGACGCATCGAGCACGCTAGGCTCGTCTAGATCAACGTTCGTGATCCGTCTCGAAAAGAGTGGAACGCGGTGACGTGTCGGTGAGCTGCATCGCTGCCCGGTTGGTCGGCAATGCATCCTAGTGGCGTTTTCGTCACAATATAAATGCAATAAAGTCATAAATCTAAAATTAATCATGTGAACTGTGTTGTAGCTGTAACTGATGATGAATGTAACCAATCATGTCTATATTACCCCAAGTTTTCAGACTAATTAAAGTGTGTCTTTTTCTTCTTCAAAAATATGTTGATTTTTAAGCTTGAGGAGAACGCCACTCTAGCGACTGAATAAAAGGCCCATTTTTGATAATTTATTGTGGGAGTATGGGAAGCGGAATGGAATTTCTTTTTAAGACAGTTCATTTAGCATGTACTGAAGTGTAAAACAATTTGTATTATAGTTTTGTTACAAAATGGCGGCGACAGAGCCTATTTTCGAAATCGTGTTTTTTTTAAAGCCTTGGCGGGAGAAAGGATTTATCGCGACTTACGAGACCTGGAACAAAAAACAAACATTTTCTTAATCTACATACTATTGCCTACAAAGTACGTAAGGATTTTTTAAAATTAATTTTTATAAAAATGGTGCACTTTTGAAAAAAAAAACTCGATTTTTGGCCAAAACACTTTTGGCTCGTCTTAAATAGTTTATAAAAAAATACATCAAATCGAAAAACGGCTACGTACTTCTACAGAGCTACGTATTTTTGAGACCCTAATGTATTGTTTAAGCCATAAAAATCTATTTTTCCTCAAGCCATAAAATTAAGGGTTTTTTAAAACGCATAATAAATTTTTTGTTAACGATTTGGTCAATATTTGCCCACTTTCCCCTAAGTGTATTTATCTTTATTAATAATTATTTTTAAGTTACTAGTGTTGTTACGACAAATATGTTTATCTCTTTAATTGTATTTAAAACTAGAACATGAACAGCTGCCTCTTTCAGATAGCACTAAACGCATTGAAGGATACGTGTAATTTTCCCTTAACATGTTCAAGAAGGAACGCAGAATTTTCCACAAATTACCTCTTGATATTACCGAGAATGAATCTGATTGTAAACATGAAAACCGTAAGTGCAGTTTTTATATTTTTTTTATGATTGTATAGAAAACACTAAATCATCAGTGCCCGCGGAAATCTATTGAATTCGCAAGATATGTCTAGGAATCACAGCATTTAAAAGTATGTCATCCAAAAAATACGCGTTTTTCATTTACCTACGGCAAGCGAATTGAGATTTTTCAACATTTAATATAAAAAACACACACTAGTATTTACGATTTTGTAAGTTCGCATGGTGGAATATTTCAACGTAAAGTGAAATAAAAATAAAAAAAGGAAGCACGCAAAGAGAATTTGTTACTTTTTCTTTTATTTTTCTTAGTAAATACGGACTATTTTAGTGCATGAGATTTTCATTTTTTGAAGGCACGTTTGACGCATACATATGTACATACATATATACAAACAAGATGATGGATTCCCAAAAATATTGGTGAAAATTTCACATTTTAGGTAACATTTAACATTAGATAGTCTGTAAGAACATATTTTACGTGTATTTCGTTACTGTGATTATCATTTTGTTGTAACAGTCAGTAGGGATTTAATTGACTATCAACTTTTCAGTAGATGGTTTGAACTGGAACGAAACTGATTTCGTTCAAGTTGGCCCGAAAAAATATAAACTCTTGTCCTCCTATAAAAAATACGGATTAGATATATACAATTTTGAAGCTAGACCAGATGATGTCTATCTTATGGGATTCTATAGATCAGGTGGGTATAAATAATTAATGTGATAAGAATTATATAACAAAAAATATATATAACAAAGCATTAAAAAACTAATTTTGCTTTTGTTTCCTTTCACAGGAACAACTCTTCATTCTGAGATGGTTTGGTTAATCGGAAATGATTTGAATTACGAGGATGCAAGAAAAAATTTCATTGACTACAGATTTCCGCACATAGAGTAAGTACGTTACATAAAACTTCTCGTGATCAGTGACCTCAACATTTTTGGAGAATTTGGATACATTTTCGGTATACTACAATACAAAGAGGGTATACTACAATAAAAAATCGGATATTGAAAATTGAAATTGTCTGAAAATATAAACAGACCCTGTCTCGTTCTTGGGGATCCTAGATCTAAAGAAAATTTACATTACAATTGACAACTAGAGTATCAGATTATCATTTCACTTCCAACGGCGTCGACCAGCTCGTCCGTTATCTATCGTGAATGACCGTTCGGTCTCGGACTCGAATTGTCGGTTGTCACGAATCCAGAGGTAGCCTGTTGTGTCCAGAGGTAACCCTTATCCGTTCCGCTCTATATATGTACATGTTTTATTTATTTTCTACATATGTAAATTCATTTTATTTTAATTTAATATAGGCGATGCCTATGGGGGTGAATTATAATTTGTAATTGTATCGATAACTTTATTTTATTTCTAGTTTCAGTGTACTCGGTACATTGGACGCAATAAAAAGTATAACTGCAGATAAAAAGGATGCTAGTAACGAAGTGAAAGAGATAGCTAGAAAATATGAGGAACTCGCACTTGAAGGTCTGGCACAGAGGAGGTGCAGAAGATTTATAAAAGCACATTTACCTGTCAGTCTGATGCCGCCGCATATATTTGAAGTTGGGGCTAAAGTAGAAGTTACCACAAATAGTGATTGAAAACCATGTCTGATCAATATGTTTCAGGTTATCTATTGTGCGAGAAATCCAAGGGATGTGATAGTGTCCGGTTATAAATCTTACTTTTTTTTCAGAAAAAATGCGGATAAGACAATATTTACATTCGAGAAGTATTGTGAAAATTTTGTAAATAACAAAGGTACACATGTAGTAAAATTCACTCATATTTTTAATCCAACCTAAATTACTATTATCTTAATACTTTTTTCTAATCAGCGTGGTTTAGCCCATATTTTGAGCATATCAAAGAGGCGTGGACTAAAAGAAACGATAATAATTTCTTGTTTTTGTTTTATGAAGATACATTAAAGGTATGTAAATGTGAGGGACTTCGATTTGTAGTAACTAAAGCTTCTTTGATACTTTCAGGATATGAGAAGCACGATTCGAAAGGTGGCAGATTTTCTGGAGAAAAAGCTGACAGACGAACAAATTGAACAATTAATGGACCATTTGAGTTTTGAGAAATTTAAAAATAACCAGAGCGTCAATTGCGAGCAGCTAGTCAAAGTGGGAATATGTAGCAATGATAAAGAGCAATTTATTAGGAAGGGAAAAACTGGAAGTTGGAGGGATTACATTGCAGGCGATTTGGAAAAACAGGTGAATGAATGGATAGAGAAGAATTTAGAGGACAGCGATCTCAGATTTCCAGAGGTGTAATTAAGATGACATGTACACATACATGAATATTAATTTTACAATAAATTTTATCGCTTCAATAAATATATTGTTACCTACATACGTATTTCACTTTAAATAATTCAGTTCTTCACTTCAAAACACTTTCATTAATTAATACTATGAAAATACAACTCGTCGGTCTTAACTGTGTAACATTCGAATCATAACTAACTCTATCATAGCAACAACAACCGTATTTATAGTTTTTTACATTTTCTACAAGTTTCATTTGACATCTAGACTACAAATTTAATATATGTCATTCCATACATTTCTTTACTAATAGGTAGTGTATAAACTAAATAGACTCAATATGTAAACTACAAACCTTAATAAATATCAGCTGTCACTCATGTCACTTTTACAAATGTCACATTGCTCCCCTCTTTAAGGATATTCGTCCAGAATAACACTGTCTTCAGTCCTAGGCGGTGGATCTTCGACGACAAGCCAATCGGGTGGATCATGACCTGTATATCTTGCGAGTCTTTCCAGATGAACCACCTTCGGCTTGCTTCTTGGAGAAAGCTGGATGCGGTAGACCAGGTCGTTGATTTTATTTATGATGGTGTACGGGCCTTCCCAGTTCCTTCGAGTTTTGAACTTCTTCCTTTTATTCCTTTTTGGGGCGTACAACCATACTGCATCACCAGGCTTAAATGCAGTCTCTGTTTGTAGTGTCGAGACGCTGCTTCATTTTGTCGCTCTGAATTTTCTGCTTCTCCCTGGCAAATCGGTGGATCCGATCCATTCTCTCTCTCAAGTCTTCCACACATTTTGGCAGAGATCGCTCCTGAGTTTCTTCTAGTGGATGGCCAAGCATGAGGTCAGTAGGCAGAGTGAGAATTTAAAATAAGGACGTTTCTCGACGCCAAGAAGTATAAACACCCTATTATAGATTCGGAAACACTTTAAACAGGTGACAAAAACGAGTGCAAACAACCAGACATATTTCGTTTTAGCATATTTTATGAAACAACGATTCTATAGACCAAATAAGTAATAAAAACTTATCTATAGAAGTTTATCATAATTAAAAAAATAAATGACACATTTTTGGTATTGATGACTTATTATTAGACTATTACTTAATAAAAATTGATCAATACAGTTTCGATGTACTGGCATTATCATATAGAATGAAGGAACAACTTTCTAAATAGCCTACCGAAGGCTTCAAACTATCAAACTACCAAACGCTTCATTCACAGTTTTGGGATATATTTCAACAAATAGCTCTTCGAAATAATTGTTTTTCGCATATATTTTTATGAAACATTTAAAATACTGTTTTTGATGTCCACACATTAAAATTAAATTATACAAATACATATATTTTGTGATAACGTGAAGTAATGAAAAAATAAACAAATTATTGAAAAGCAACTTATGGTTGGCAACCACAATTTACTTGACAGTTCATTGTTCGTTTTTGTTTTGTCAGCCATTTGTTTATTTTTCAAAGTCTTTTGCTACTAAGAAAGGCGAATTTTCTTACAAGGAAAGGTCACGAAGTGTATTTCGCCGATTTTGATGAAATTTAAATATGCTGTGGAGTATCAAAAAATAAGAGATACGTATTTTTTTATCTGCGGAAAAGCACTATAAGGGGTGAAAACCCCCCTCAAGTTTACCTCCAAAAACGATTTTTTCTAAATGTCTCCAGTTAATTAATTAAAATGAAACAAAATGGAAAATATTTCTCTTTGTCAGACTCAACTTCTGACAGCAAATTGGTCTTTAGGGGTAGAAAGTAAATATTTTATTTCAGTAAAACGATTTTTTTTAAACATTTTCGCATGTAAAATTTAATAAACATAATAAATAAAAAATAGAATTTAACAAATTTCGGAAAAAAATTTTCCGAGCTTGTAATTGAAAATTAAAGTTGACGTCTGCCACCGATACCGGTGCTACTCGCACTTTGATGTACGTGCTCTTGGTGGCTCGGGGTACTTTCAAATAACTGCTACACTAGAATTTTGTCTACCGTATGCTCAATGGAGAAAAGTACGGAACGGCAGAATTACTACTACGGTTATGGCTGCAGTGGTATACCTATGTATACATGTTGTAATCTTGCCAACCTCTCGGACCTGAAATAGTTGCGATTTCGCGTCTTGGGGGTTGACAGCACTGGGGAAAATTCACAGACTGGCGAGATGGATTCGGCCCTTCATAATTTCGAAGTGCTTTTATTTAACGGAAACTCAATATTTTTTTATCGGGTTACGTGCGATCTGTTTCTTTTCGCCTAAGCTTCAATTTGAGCACTTATTATTTAGCCGGATACTTACAAAAATAAATAAGTTACGGCTTATCAACATTTTCGTGGGGCGAACAAGACGTAAGTATAGCGGCGCGGGCTAATCGCTGGCGTAGACTTCTACTTGCCAGCGTGGCGCAGCCGCGCCACTTGATAAAGTCGAAACTACATGTTTATAGTGAATGTCAATTCATAATTAACGACCGCAAATGTTTACGATTATTTTTAAATAAAATTGATCTGTTTTTCCAAATTTGGATCCATATTGGATCCATAATTTTAAGTTCGTAAAATCTAATATTAGATTCGTAATCGGCGACTTCAAAAACCCCTTCATAATGATTTTCATGAAAAAATAAAAGTGTGAGTAAAAATTTACATCATTAATTCGTGTTAGGGGTTGTTTACCCCGTTAAGGGACTGTTTTTATGAAAATGCCAAAATATGTTCGTTTTATTTTCCGAAATATCATGTTAATAAATTTTTTTGTTAATAATACAATTGAAGTTTATATTATAGACCGGAAAATTTTAAATTTTACCATATGAATGTATTTTACACTTTTTGGGGTTGTTTATCCCCGATAACGCTGTTATTTTTTGAAACTCCGAAAGACGTGCACTTTAATTTTCAATTACAAGCCAAAACATATTTTTTTCCGAAATTCTTATAATTCATTGCAAATTTTAAACGCGAAAATGTTAAAACAATTTTTTTTCTGAAATAAAATATAAGGGTAGTTACGCCCGAGGACCAAATTGCTGTCACAAGTTGAGTTTAACAAAGAGAAATATTTTCCATTTTGTTTCATTTTAATTAATCAAACTGTAACTGAAGTCTAACAGTAACTGGAGATATGTAGAAAGAAACCGTTTTTGGGGGTAAACTTGAGGGGAGGTTTTCACCTCCTTATAGTGCTTTTCCGCAAATAAAACAAAATACGTGTCTCTTATTTTGTGATGCTCTACAACATATTTAAATTTCATCAAAATCGGCGAGATACACTTCGTGACCTTTCCTTGTTAGTGCCTTTGTGTATTGGGAATCTGGAGGAGTAGCGTAGTAGAGTAGTAAAAAAGTGCGTCAGGACAATGTTATTTGATATTTTTGATAAACAAAAACTGTAATAAAAATATAAGTATAACTTAATTAAACTAGATTGACCTTTCATCACGTTCAAGTTAATGAACAAATGGAAAACTGGTTACCTACGTCATTTTGTAGAGGTTACGAGACCGAGCAATTTTTGAGTGACTAGTTACTGTATATCACCGAAACGTTGGTGAAGAAATAATAAATAGTAGTTATCAAATTGTAGTATTATTGCGTCTATAAAATATAAGTTAATAAAGGAATTGTTTTTGGGGATATTGGACAAATAAAGCACAAATTTTTGCCGACATTTCGTCAAATGTACTCAGACCTCTTCAGGGCTTAATTAGTGTTTTATATTATGGTCTATGTCAGTTAAATGTTTGATCCTTTTATTTACCTGTTTATTTAATTCATTCAATGTGGAGTTATTACACAAACACAAATATCACAAAATTATCAGGACATCAAACACATGTACCTGCAGGTAAAGAAAAAGATCAACCATTTAACTGACATAGACAGTTATATAAAACACTAATTAAGCCCTGAAGAAGTCTGAGTACATTTGACGAAACGTAGGCAGAATTAGTGCTTCTTTATTTGTCCAATATCCTTAAAAATAATTACTTTGTCAGAAATAATAAAGTGTTTTAATTTTAATTCTTTGCTTCGTAAATTAGTAAGAGTAGGAAGTAGTAGGAAGTAAAACCAGTATGATTTGCATTATAGCCGTATGTGTTTACTATGTATTTAAAAGTTTTTAAACATCACGTTTCAGATAATTTATCACGCATGGAATCCAAAGGACGTGTTGGTTTCGGTTTATAAGGCGTTTTTATTCGTACGATTGGAAAAAAAGAAAACTACACTTTTAAACAACATACTAGGCCATATAACGACGAAGGTAAATTGATTTGTTAGTTACAGATAACCACTTTTAACTCCTGATATTTTTTTAAATTAAGCCTACTCCTGCCCATATTTTGAGAACATAAAGGAGGGTTGGGCTAAAAGAAATGATGACTTCTTATTTTTATTTTATGAGGATACAGTGAAGGTGAATATAGGTAGTACTAATTGTAACAACAGTGGATAACAGTAGTCTATTTTTTAGGATAAAAAGCAGACAATAAAAAAAGTTATGAAAAAATGGCCGAAAATAGGGCATTCAATTTTTAGGGTATGTTATAAACATAAATGTATTTCTATATTTTATTGCAAACAAATTGATTGACTGGTTTTTTTACATGATCGCCATCTTAAATTTATTACGTATATGTTTTGTTATCTATTGTTACTTATTTTGTCATATTTAGGTGATTAGGATAAGTAGATTATTTTATAAATTTAAATAAAATAAATAAAAATATCAGCAATGCCGAAAATTTGTTTTAATTTTTTTTCTGTAACGTACTGCAAAATGTTCGGATTAACTATAGATTTATCATTGCTCATATTCTATCCGTTAAGTGTTGTTTTCGAATTTGCACAATGTGTCTCTATGAGATAATATTTGTTTAATACCTCGAAAACTACAAGAGATTATTATCTATATATAGATATACCCACATTAAACCTTACATTATCCGACGTTATCGAATCGCGAAATTGAACACATCACGTAACAAGCAGGCCGGGGCAGTGCACGCGACCTTGTTAAAATCTGCGCAGTTTTAAATACAGCGTTGTCTGTGTCACGCGTTTGAGTACATTTCTTTCTAACACACTATTTCATCAATATTCGGGTTAAGGTTTGATATCGGAGTTACTGAAGCTTAACAATACGAGTAATAAAACTATGCAGGTGGGCGGCGCGTACTTTGGTTATGTTAGCGTTATTTTGTGTCATTTGGTATTCATTGCAAATTTGAACCGATGGACGGACACCTTCATGTGCCACCGGTAAGGCACATGAAGAAACCATTAACTATTTTTTTAAGGTCATTTTGTTTCTATTTAATTCACTGTAATTTATAGATAGAGATTCATTATAAAAAGTAAATGTTTTATTTTATGAGAACGCACTTCTTACAATGTCCGTATTACTGGAGTGGAATTAGTACCTTGGGCGCAGGAACAAACGCTAACTTAATCACGTTCGAAATACTACACTTTTAATAAACGCGCGCCAACCTTTCGTGAACAATGTTTACATCATGGGGAGATAATTAAAACATTTTTAATCATCCCCTGATGGAAACGTATAAAACGCATTGTGTACTTATTTTATTACTAAAAAAAACACCGTAAATCGGTTTTGTTGTTCGCTCTATTTATCATGTTAATAAATTTTTTGTTAATAATACAATTGAAGTTTATATTATAGACCGGAAAATTTTAAATTTTACCATATGAATGTATTTTACACTTTTGGGGTTGTTTATCCCCGATAACGCTGTTATTTTTTTGAAACCCCGAAAGACGTGCACTTTAATTTTCAATTACAAGCCAAAACATATTTTTTCCGAAATTCTTATAATGTAATGCAAATTTTAAACGCGAAAATGTTAAAACAATTTTTTTCTGAAATAAAATATAAGGGTAGTTACGCCCGAGGACCAAATTTCTGTCACAAGTTGAGTTTAACAAAGAGAAATATTTTCCATTTTGTTTCATTTTAATTAATCAAACTGTAACTGAAGTCTAACAGTAACTGGAGATATGTAGAAAGAAACCGTTTTTTGGGGGTAAACTTGAGGGGAGGTTTTCACCTCCTTATAGTGCTTTTCCGCAAATAAAACAAAATACGTGTTTCTTATTTTGTGATGCTCTACAACATATTTAAATTTCATCAAAATCGGCGAGATACACTTCGTGACCTTTCCTTGTTAGTGCCTTTGTGTATTGGGAATCTGGAGGAGTAGCGTAGTAGAGTAGTAAAAAAGTGCGTCAGGACAATGTTATTTGATATTTTTGATAAACAAAACTGTAATAAAAATATAAGTATAACTTAATTAAACTAGATTGACCTTTCATCACGTTCAAGTTAATGAACAAATGGAAAACTGGTTACCTACGTCATTTTGTAGAGGTTACGAGACCGAGCAATTTTTGAAACGTAAAAATATCAGCAATGTCGAAAATTTGTTTTAATTTTTTTCTGTAACGTACTGCAAAATGTTCGGATTAACTATAGATTTATCATTGCTCATATTCTATCCGTTAAGTGTTGTTTTCGAATTTGCACAATGTGTCTCTATGAGATAATATTTGTTTAATACCTCGAAAACTACAAGAGATTATTATCTATATATAGATATACCCACATTAAACCTTACATTATCCGACGTTATCGAATCGCGAAATTGAACACATCACGTAACAAGCAGGCCGGGACAGTGCACGCGACCTTGTTAAAATCTGCGCAGTTTTAAATACAGCGTTGTCTGTGTCACGCGTTTGAGTACATTTCTTTCTAACACACTATTTCATCAATATTCGGGTTAAGGTTTGATATCGGAGTTACTGAAGCTTAACAATACGAGTAATAAAACTATGCAGGTGGGCGGCGCGTACTTTGGTTATGTTAGCGTTATTTTGTGTCATTTGGTATTCATTGCAAATTTGAACCGATGGACGGACACCTTCATGTGCCACCGGTAAGGCACATGAAGAAACCATTAACTATTTTTTAAGGTCATTTTGTTTCTATTTAATTCACTGTAATTTATAGATAGAGATTCATTATAAAAAGTAAATGTTTTATTTTATGAGAACGCACTTCTTACAATGTCCGTATTATTGGAGTGGAATTAGTACCTTGGGCGCAGGAACAAACGCTGTAACTTAATCACGTTCGAAATACTACACTTTTAATAAACGCGCGCCAACCTTTCGTGAACAATGTTTACATCATGGGGAGATAATTAAAACATTTTTAATCATCCCCTGATGGAAACGTATAAAACGCATTGTGTACTTATTTTATTACTAAAAAAACACCGTAAATCGGTTTTGTTGTTCGCTAACCTGTGCAATAGGGCGGCTCGTCGGACACGTCGCCGCAGTCGTCGTTGCCGTCGCAGTAGCCATTGAGACGGATGCAGCGGCCGTTCCTGCAGGGATACTCGCTAATCCTGCACGCCGGCCCGGGGCTGGCCTGACGTAGAGACCCAGCAGGAGCACGGCGGGGCAGAACCACAGCCACATCCTGCAAAAAGAGAACGCGAATTTAATTTCACCTCACAGATGCTAATGTATCTCGATAAGATGGATCGTTTTTTTTTATTTGAGGGAATTGGCAATTAATTGGAGTAGAAATCCATCTAATGGGTTTTCCCTTGATTTAAAATAGTTGCGGTTTTTTTACAGGGTGACTGTTTCATCTTGACCACCCCATTTTATTCGTAAACGGCTAAAGGAAATTGTATTCTGCAAAACGTAGTTTAAGTAATTAAGTAATTCTACGTTCCTACCATCTGAGACTAGAACATCAGGCGTGGGGACACTTCCTTACATTTTTTCAAGAAACATTCTCGTTTTATGGCATCTTTGGAAAGGTCTTCTGATTTGGAGTGTTTTCCAAACACTTCAAACTTGTTTTTTCACCACTTTATGGAAAAATACGGCCTACTCTTAAATATTTTGCAATATATCATGATGTACCTAGTAAAAATCATACAAATTGGGTCATAACTTTTTAAGAAATGGAAGTATTAAGAAAGACTTTCCTAACGATGTCATAAAACTGGTATGTTTCTGTTTTGTATTACAATAATATTTTCAGTGGTCTCCAAAAAACACTTTCTTTTTATATACCGACTATTCCACCTGGATGGCTTCTTCCTTAATTCTGTAATTATCAATTTTAGAAAAAAAAGTAGTGTCAGCTACAAGTTGTCTAAATTGTACGGTGATATAATTAAAATATGGGTTCATATGATTGCTACACAGCTTAGTCATTTTAAATGGAACAGCCCGTATGTTTGTACATTTTTGGATACCCCGGATAAACATATTGCCGGAATGAAAATGGAACTGATTCGTGGCAAAACGAACTTTCCAAATCGTCTAAAGATCCGCTCAGTACAGAGCTATGACACTAGATGATAGCTGTGCTCTGTTAGCTTTCAATTGGTGTTAAAATAATTTGTTTGGAGCTTTTAAATTAATGTTCCGGACCGTCTTCTACCCACACCTCGGTCGCGACAGCTGCAATTGGTTTTTGACATTAGCTACACTTTTGGGCGATGCCGATGTGTGGTACGTCATGTATTGTGGACTCACTTTATTATTTGTTTTTCAGCGCGTTGTTAGATTTGTCATTATTAAGGTCGGAAAAAGTATGCTGTCACGCAGAGCCGGCACTATACAACTAATAAAGGATTAAATAATCAAATGACGTGATCGACATCCGGAAATAGTTAAAAAACTTCTCTTCATGTCTTCTCAGGTTTGGATATAAGGTAATAATATATTTGAATATAAGGTACAATAGGCTCAAAGTGGTTCTCTCACTTAAAATGGGATGCACCTTCTTTCTCTTTTTCGTCGCCGACATTTCAGCCTCCGATACAAAATCCACAAACAGATTGCCTCATCAACTTCCATTTTCCACGACTAACGACGCTACAATGCTGCGGTCACTGGCAAATCATGAACAGACCATCGCTGCCATCGCGCGCTGACGCGTTACTAACGCGCGATCATTTGAATAGAGCTTCTCGCGCCAACGAGCTACAAATGCGCGTCGTCGCGCGACCATCTGAACTTAGCCTAAACCGTATTTTTAAGCGTATATTTCTTGTCCCTCTGTACCCACGTAGTAACGTGACAGTGGTCTATGCGTAAAATGTTATCCCGAACGAAGGCTCGCGGGTACCCAGGACTCTGTAATACACTTTCTCCGTTAAACAGCGAGCTATTCGGATAGCGACCTGTCGGCGCTATGAAACGGGCCGACCGCCGCAATTTTTTGTCGCGAGTTAGTCACTCGTGAATTCGTGTACTCTGTCTATACAGGGTGGGCCAAAAGTCCGGCAATGGCAAAATATCTTTTAAGAAGTGCATTCTTGAAGAAAATGTTCCAAATAAAAGTTGTTAGGTTTAAATCTTTCTATTCCATTGAATAATTTTTTATGGGGTTTTATTAGGTTTTTAAGGGGTTTTCATGGTATAACTTCATTTTTTCAAATGGTAACCCATATTTTTTTTGCTTATTATTTTTTTTACGGAAAAAAATGAAACTTTTGTCTGAAACATTTTTTCTAAAATTTTATGGGAAATTCCAAGTTAAATCATGAAATATCGTTTTTTCACTTATTAGAAAACTTATTAGAAAAATTACATTAAAAAAAAATAAAGAAAAAGTAAAAAACAATGTAAAAAACAAGACCATAAAAATTAGAAATTAGTAATTTTTTCAATGTAGGCGGGTTTTCCTATCATGTAGCCCTGAAAGGGCTGTTTGGTATAGCTTTAGAGAAAATAGAAGTCAAGTTCAATAGGATAAGGACACGAAGGCTCGTATTTTTAACTTGGAATTTCCCATAAAAATTGACCTTTTAGAAAAATTGTCAGACAAAATTTAATATTTTTTCCGTAAAAAAAGAATATGCAATAAATAATGTGGGTTCCCATTTA
Organism: Aromia moschata; assembly: GCA_029963805.1. Taxonomy (NCBI): domain Eukaryota; kingdom Metazoa; phylum Arthropoda; class Insecta; order Coleoptera; family Cerambycidae; genus Aromia; species Aromia moschata. The sequence goes on from JAPWTK010000933.1 coordinate 15,829, forward strand.
AATCCCTATAAAAATCCCATAAAACCCCATAAAAATTATTGCATGGATTTAAACCTAACAACTTTCATTTGGAACATTTTCTTCAAAAATGCACTCCTGAAAAGATATTTTGCCGTTGCCGGACTTTTGGCCCACCTGGTATATTACCTGATTTTGTGTGGATTTCTGCAATAATGGCACAATCGTTACCATTTGTGAATAGACTCAAAAAGATGATTGAAAAGTGCAAGCATTTTACAATAGACGGATCACATATTTTATGTATTCCTTGTAATCGTCGATATATGTATATTTCGTGATCGCCGAGCGTGTAAAAGACATTTAAATGCGAATATCCATCACGGTTTGTACCCGGTAATATCCATCAAAAAAGAGGAATTTTGGTTCGATTTGTGCATAATGTTTTGCGAACGTAGCCTTGCATGGAACGTAGTCGACAATATTTACTTTAGACGTTTTTTTTACCAAATAAGCATCCGAGTTTTCATTGCCTGGTAGCCATACATTGCATAAAACATACTTACAGAAGACATATCAACCGTGTCATGGGAAATATCAAAGAAGGCACACGTACAAATTTATGTGGCTGACAGTGGAGGAAACAACAGAATTTGCGGTCATAAGGTCGTTAATGCCACATATATTGACAGCTAATAAACGGGTTTTGCCAACAGCGGCTAAAGGTATAGAAATAGTAGGAACACGTGTATTGTCCTCTGTAGCTATAACAATAATGTACTGATATCAGTGACAACAAAAAACTGTTAGTAATACAAACACCTGTGCGAAATTCGTGAAAATAATGTGCGTGTTGTGTCGTCCTCTGTCCATGTAAACTATTTTGAATACGCAGTTTTGAAACTCCAGTAGATGTGGAACGATCGTTTTTCTTCTACAACCAATTGTACAGGCCAAATCGCTCACGTTTAAGAAGAATACATTCGGAAAGGCTAGTGGTCGTGGCAACGTACGTCCAAGCAATATAAGAACAGTCAGTGTTTCTGAATGACACAAGCGTGACAGATTACGAGTCCGGCCCTGCGTTACAGCGTACGTTAGAAAGCCTAGTCATTATCGAAACTATGAAGCTTAAAGAAAAAAGAAACTCAAAGATTTCCTGCGCTGTTAAAGAGTATTACTGCTTGAAAAAAGTTTAAGATACAGGAATCGATACTTCTCCGCCCTATAATAATTATTAAGCTTTCCTCTTTTTATTTTCCGCGAATTGGCTGTAACCGTCTTGCCGGTGACCGACGGTACGGCATGAACGGCGAGAAGGTTTACAAAGTTAGCTTTGAAGTTTTGCTAATTACTTGCCAGGTATTTTCTTTTTTAACTAGAGATAAAAGGACCCTGTTATTTTTAACTTGCTTCAGTGCTCTCCTGGAAGATGAAAGTTATGTTTTGATCTCGAGTTAGCTACTGGTTAGCTATAATTTAACATAACGCTTAGATGAGATTTTAAGTCTTTTGCTTATACGCTGTCTGCACTTAAAATGACACCAATAAAAATATGGTAAAATCATTGGAAATTCTTTCAGAGTTATTTGTAGGACGCGATTAGTGAGTTTGATTTATTTGTTCAAAAAAAGGCAACAGCGTTGAACAATGTCAAAAATTAGAAAAATGTAGAACAGGACAAACACGGACAATACAATTACACTGAATAAATCATTAATAGGAATACAAATTTTGTTTTAAAAATTACAGATCAAAAATAATGTATCAGAACACAAACTGGTCCTTAAGAAAATCAGTTACTGAGTAATTTGCCTTTTCAAATAAAATATTCCGTAATGTGTTTTTAAGACTTTTATAGGAACTACTCTGATTTCATGAGGTGGCTTGTTGTAAATATCTATAATACTATATGGTATATTTTTTTATACATACCGAAAAAATTTCGTATATATGTTAAGTCGTCTCGATTTATAGTAGAGTATATGTGATTTCTTATTTGGTTTTCGAACAACATATTGTTTTCTACTATAAATATTATTGATTCATAAAATTCGTTTTATATATAGATGCTAGCTAAGGTAGTATCTTATTTGCAGCAAATTTATATTTACAGACTCGGTTTGCTTTATGTTTAAGATATTCCTAATCCACCTTTTTTTGTTAGACAAATATTAAAAATTAAAAATGTAATAAGGTTAGGTATGGCGTACTCGGTGTGTTGGGGTTTGCAGAGCTCGTTTGCACTTTTTTATAATAAAATGTCGATTTTTCGAAGTTAAAATTTGCAATAAAAATCGCAATTTTTACGAAAGAAAATGTTTTCTTTCGCCATTCGTCAGAACTCTTCGGGTGCTATTCAGAACTCCGTCGTCAGAACTCATTTGCACTTTTTTTATAATAAAATGTCGATTTTTCGAAGTTAGAACTTGCGATAAAAATCGCAATTTTTGCGATATAAAGTTTTTTCTTTCGTCATTCGTCAGAACTATTCGGGTGTTACTTAGAACTCCGCTGAAAACGTAACGAAAGTCAATACTTATAAAAATGTTTTTTTTTTTGCCAAAATCGATTTTTTTAATAACTTCAACAAGTTGATAGAACTATTGTTAAAAATGGCCAGGAACTCCGGAGTTCTTTTTTCTCTACCGAAAAATGTCATCAGAACTCATTTTTTGAGAAAAAAAGTGGTGCTGCGTGAAGTTAGCACCCTTATTTCATTTTTTTCGATTTCTGGCCATTGTTCTTTTCGGCCAGGAACTCTAAAGATTTACTCAATTTTCCAAAAAAAATGGTGCTAACTTCACAGGGGTGACAAGAGACCCTTCGTCCTTAGGGATGTGTGTCGGTCTATATGGTCACCATTCTTTTTCTCAGGGGTGGTTCTTCGTAACGTCCTAGAAGTTGATAGACAGCGGTTATAGTCCAAAGTTAAGCCAAAATAGGAAATATTATGTTTTCCCATTTCTGCTAATTTATACTTTAAATGTTGGACTTATTCATATTTTACATGGGCAAGACAAATTAAAAAAATGTACTCATGTTATGTGGAATATGAACTGTTTCTTTCACACACTTCTCAATAAAAATATTTAAAATATGATGAAGAATAACGCGTTGCTGTGCGCTGCTGGTTTGTTTTCAATAAGTTCGACCTCTTAGTTTGAATAATGAGGGTTTCGTTCAAGAGGCAGCTCATCTAATGACATCCACTAGATTGTCATGGATTAAAGGTTATTTAATACTGATCTATTGGTAGATGCCACCGCCATCAATTACGGGCAGTTCGTGCCATTATGCAGTTTACGGCTGAGATGTCGGTCTAATTCTATTTTATTTTTTTGCCGATAGATTAATATACAGGGTGTCCCATTAATATAGGGACACAGCAAACTGTGTTAAAATATTTAACAAAACTTACCTTAATCTAAAAGCTAATAGTAACCAAGATGCGGGTGTTACAATTTTATTTTTGATTTCCTTAAATATCTCCATTAATTTAATGTTCCCACAAAAATTGGAAATTTAGCTTTTTTGAGGCATGGAGTTTTTTTTTTTTTAAAAGAATTTTGACATAGATTTCTGACTACATATAACGTTTACATACGACATTCTGAGTACATATAACGTTTTTTATTAAACGTATCAATATTTTCATAATTTCTACGCAAAAAAAGCATACCTTTAAAATGTCGTTTCGAGTAACCGTTTTCGAGATATATGCGTTTAAAGTGCGCGGTTTAACACATTTAAATTATGATCGAGATGTATACATTTTTTATAGTAGGCTTTGAGTAAAGCAATGCAAAGGAAGTTCTTAAAACTCCATTTCTGTTTAAAGAGATCAAGTTTCTTTAAAGAGTTATTAAAGAGTCTTCAAATACTTAGTCTTTAAGGATCCATTAATAACAACCACGACGCTGACGAACTACAAGAAGGTTTGACAGAAATCGGGTTTGAGACTGTTTCTCTTGCATTTTACTCAAAGCCTACTATGAAAATGCATACATTTCATAAGTATGATTTAAATGGATTGCTCTGTGTATTTTAAACGCAAATATCTGGAAAATTGTTATTCATAACGGGATTTAAAAAGTATGTCTATTTTGTGTGGAAATGAAAAAAAAAAATTTAATAGGGAAAAATGCAAGGAGTTTTATAAGCTCAAAAAAAATTTACATCAGCTTTTATGTACTCAGAATGCAACAGGAGCGTCCTATATAACCAATAAGTGGCGTCCTCTGCCACTTATGTTAAAAACCTCCAATTTCCAAATTTTGTGCAAAATATTAATTTTTTAAAAAGTTAATAAAACTGAAAATAAAATTATAACTGTGGCACCCTGTATTATAGTTATTATTAACTTTTGGACAAGGGTATGTTTGGTTAAATCGCAATACTTTTATTCAAAAAAATCAGCAGTTTTGTCGCATCCCTTTATTAATATGGGACACCCTCTATTTTTAGTCACACAAAAAATGTTTTTTTTTTTGAATTTATGTGATTTAAAAGTATTCACAAGAATACGATGGGTGGCTGTTAAATAACCGAACGTGTCGCGACAAGTTTGAACAGAACTGTATCTGGGGATACTTTCCCCACCCTGAGCTCGCTGAACAAGACAGTGGGTCGCCCAGTTTGACTGTAGCAGCCGTTTGAATTAGTCTACGCACCAGTGACGCGTCAAAAAAACGTTAAGTGTTCAAATGGAGCAAATGGTTAATCTCAAGGTTCTTGTAAAACTGGGGAAACTTTTATAGAAGTTTATGCAATGTTAAAAGAAGTGTAAACCACAAGTAACTTATGACCACGAAACAAAGCGCCAATTCACACATTGGAAGAGCCCGAACTCGCCAAGGCCAAGGTCAGACGGTCAATCAACATTATTACATCGACGCTTTGACGGCCCTTCGTGAGCGTGTGAGAAGAAGAAAGACCCAATTTGTGGAAGATCAAATCATGGAAAATTCAAGACAGTGCACCAGCCCATTTTGCTTTGTCTGTGAAGACGTTTTTTGCAAAATACGGCATTACTGTGTTGGAAAATCCACCGTACTCGTCCGACCTTGCCCCCTTTTTTTTTATTTTCCAAGGCGAAATCGGTGCTGTAGAGGACAAGTTTCGAAAGAGTGGAAGCGGTTAAAGCAAAAGCGACGAAGGTTCTGAACCAGCTGACAGAGACAGACTTCCAGCATCGCTTTCAACAATGGAAAAGTCGTATGGAGCGATGTAAAGATCGCCAAGGGAGTACAATGAAGGTAAATAAGTTGCTACTGTAATTGGTAATGAATAATAAGTGTTATGATAGCAGTTAGGTTATTTAATAGCCACACCTCGTATACATTCAAAACTGCAAAGAAACTATTTGTCTCTACAGCTTTTTAAAGTTTCAAATACAGGGCAAATTACAAATCAGAACTTAATAAACTTATAAAATAATAAAATTTTAGCAAAACAAACATTCTTCATAAAACATTGCAGTACCTACTCAGCACTTGCATGGAAAGTGGAGAAACTGTCGCCTTTCGAGTTTTATACAATTTTAAGGGGTTGTATGACTCTGAGAAATATGCGTAACGTATCTAAAGGACCCTCAAAGTTATTCTCCAATATTACATTTTTTTTCGACCCGTAAATTCGACTTATTATTTTTTTTCTTACAGTAAAATCCTTACCTTAATGACCGTAACAAATAGTTCTTTGTATAAATTAACTTCGAAATAAAATTTTCTTTCAAATATATGGGAAATTTGATATGAGAAATAGGTTTCAGAAGGGATAGGTTTACTTTTACATTTTTACATAACTTTTATTGTTAATTGAGTCACATCAGAATCTTATGTTTTTTTCAGTTCATATATTTACTTCCTGGAGTAAGTACTGGAAGCTTCGGCGTAGAAACAAAAGGTAGGTAGTTTTTTGATATATTTTCTTAATAAAATACTGTTTGGAATACACTTTACTCTTCGTTTTTAATACTTAATTCTCAAATTTCCCTAGCCAGAACCTCTAATTAATGTGGTACAGCGATCTCTCTCTCCCTCTCCCTCTTTATTGTACAGTTGCATACTCGTATATGGCGTGTGTGGCACGCTTAATTTAACCAACGAGCGTAATCGCTGTAAGCGGCCGTATTTTTCGTTCTTTTGCGGGGCGAGCGCCCATATTCCATACTAATCAAAAACGCGCAAAAGTACATTACGGAACATGTCGGCGAAAAACGAGCCGTATAAATTCGCGCGCGCGATATTAGAATCTCGCGAAAAGGAAACTCAATTTAGCAGCAGCCAGTCAGTCATTTTAATTACCGCATATAGACGCGTAGCGGCACGACTGTGCACCGGGAAAAACGCCGTGAAATTTCCATTCCATCGCGAGTTCACTCAAAAGCGTAGATATCAGCGGATTCCGCTAATTGACTGGTCGCCGCAATGAACGGGCGCGGCGAACCGGGAAATATTTCGTGGCGCACCTTGCAGGACCGGCTTTGCGGCCTTGTTCAACTACAAAATATATCAATTTAACCTTTCCATTTAACAATTTCTCATTTAATTTACACAGCTCCACAAAAAAATTGAAAATATTTTTCTTGGAACCTGACCTACTTTACTATACTTAACAATTAAAGAAATTTATGGCAGCTCATATTATTTTCTGGTAGTCGGGGATCGTATAAAACATTTTCAGTGTCAGTAATGTAGGTCTCTTTGTATTCTATTGGAATTTTTTATCCTAATGGCAGCGTTGAACGCACCAGTAGCGCAAATCTCGGGACGACAGTGTACTGAAGCTCTTAACGTTCAAATTTTATTGTTTTGGAAAACATTTTGAATCAAATAAGTAACTACAAAGGTTTTCCGTAGATATTTATTCAAAAAGCAAAACAAAAGTGTTTGCCATACACAAGTAGTCTTTTAGAATATATATCTACTAAGTAAATTGTTTGAAAACTTGAATTTCCTGAGCACTCTACCCACTTGTTATGAGTTTGACACCTAAAAAATTCGGTTGCCAAGGCTTAGGATATCCCTCAATACTACAAGTTCTAACGGATTTATATGAAGAAGTCATATATTGTAACAAATAAAAGTTTAAATGCACGAAACACAAAATTTAAACGCACCGTCACGAAAACTGAAACACCAACACCGAATCTCACTCAGTTGAATAAATCAATTAGTGATGGGACAATTTGAAATAAATAATAATCGGATTATTGAAATAATCGCAACATCCGAATGTTGATATTTCAAATTATTGGTATAATTTACTTGCAAATACAGAAAGCTTGCTTTCCATAAATTTTTCCAACGTCTGTCTTAAAAAAATCGTCATCACTGCGTTTTCTTTCAATTATAATCTGACTTTTGAAAACCACTCATAACCTGATAATTTTATGATTTAAAACATCTGATTGTGCACATCACTAAAATAAATATATAAATCGTAAATGGGAAAATAAAGTTATGTTATAACGACTGAGATGCCTGGTCAAATAAATGCGCCATCTCTCGTTGACATCGGTACTAATTTAAACGTGTTTCTTTCTGGCCTATTTAAGTTGAATTACACCTGGCTTATAAAAATGAACATTAGAAAATTTGAGCGTTGAGTATCGTAGTACACTGTCGTCCCGAGATTTGCGCTACTGCTGCGTTCAACACTGCCATTAGGATAAAAAATTCCAATAGAATACAAAGAGACCTACATTACCGACACTGAAAATGTTTTATACGATCGCCGACTACCAGAAAATAATATGAGCTGCCATAAATTTCTTTTAATTGTTCGCGAAACGGCACCACGAACGAATAATGACGCATTTCCCATGTAATTTGAATGGGAAAATAAAACACCAATGAGCGACCTCTAAAACTTAATTAAACGAGTTAATCTTCTGGAATTAGTAATAACTAATCAAATACTATGATTTAAGCCTAGGGCAGGAAGAACAATTTTTTTTTGGACCACCCTAATATACATATAGTAAGGTAGGTCAAGTCCCAATTTAGGTGTCGACTATGCTGAAACCGTTTTTTGAAAGTTTCGTGAAAGTTTTTTCTCACCTTAAAAAATAGGCTAAAAATGATAAAACTCAAAATAATAATAAACCATAACCTCATCACCCCCAAACCCCTTAACCCCCATAACGCCAAAACCCAATAACCATATAACCCCAAAATCCTGTGAGAACGAGGTTTATGAGGACTTCAAAACCGCGTTGTTCAGTATGTCTGAAACAGCTATGCACTTTAAGCCTATAAATCGTAAAACTTCAAACTCTATAACCAAATAATCGAATCACCTTGTGAACCTCTGAGGTCGGGGGTATTTCTCGCTACAAAACCTAAATTCCGCAGAACCCAGGAAGAACAACGTGGACCTAGCAGGCTTCTCTTCCCTTTGGGGTACTTCATTTCCGTGAGGTACTCTCGCCTCTCACGGGTAACAAAAGTTGAATAAATTAATAAATAAATTAAAGAAACAAATAATTAATAAGAATGAATGGGAGAAACAATATGATCATTATGTCCATCGTTTCTTGTCCGTTTGTGATAACGCACTTGTTTTTCTTCGAACGATCTAAAAAGTGAAGTTCTGGGGTTATAGGGCTTCGGGGTTATAGGGTTTGGGAGTTATAGGGTTATGGAGTTTGTTTGAGTTTTGTTTTGATGTTGTTGGGTTTTTGCCTATCATTCTTAGCCTATTTTTTGATGTTAGAAAAAAATCTGATGTGATGGGTTATGTGGACATCGGATTCAGTTTCGTCAGCATGGTCGATTACATGTAGTAAGGTAGGAGGTAGGAGGTCAGGTCCCATGAGCATTCTTTATCAAATTGCGATTTGGCATATTTTGTAGCTATTTATGTCTAATTATTTCGTCGGGGCCTTTTTTGATACATGATGGTAGACGCAAAATGGCCATCATATGCAAAATAAACTGTATAGAAAACGAAAAATACAGAAAAAAAGGTAAAAGGTCCTCTAGAATCAACGAAAACGGCGTATTTTTAAGTATATTGAAGAAATTTTAGACAAAGTGGTGGCTGATTTAACAAAGTAAAAATGCGGCAAGAAAAGTTTTGTTTTTGTGAAATGAGAAATAAATACAAGTAATATGTAATTCCACTTCAGTTAGTTGATGCAGAATACTTTTTGCGGAGTATTTCATGACTGAAGATAATGACAACTATATCAATATGTCGAAGTGGTTCTGATGTTTCTGAACTGGAGTCAATTCTTTACTAACAAATTCCTTCATATTCGCCGCAATCTTCGTAATCTTGATTTCTGAACAAACCTAGGTTTGTTTCACATCTGGTTGCAGTCTTTTGACAATGTCGTATTTACTATTCAAAGCAAGGAAACATTCAAACAACCTTTACTTGTTTTCTTTTTAGATTGCTTCAGTCGTGGTTAAAGCTGGCAGAAACGCCACTGAGTATTGTATGTAACGGATGCTGTACAACAGCACCTGCTGTCATGGAACTATTGCTATCAAATCAATCGTGGAAGTGGCTTCTCATCGTCGATAAATAAACTGGGTCATTATAAAACGAAGGTTTAACTTTTATGCTTATTACTATTCTTATTCTTATTACTAAAAATTTCTGCATGAACCCACCATAACACTGTACTGTCACTACCTCGGGATGTTCGTGCTCCACATACCCGGTGGAAAGATTTTTGGGAATCTTCTGCTAAAATATCATTTTAAGTTCGTTATAACCGACACAAACGGGTTCGTATTTGTGAGAATACTTATTACTCGTTTAATACTTTTTAGCCTTGTTCGTCATAAACGATTAAGTTCGCTATAAACATGTTCGTTATAAGCATGCTTCAGTATAAAGTATAATTACATATTTTTCCCTCAAGCTGTACCCCTCTCGATATGTTGACTCTAGTGGGAATATTGGAAAAAAATAGTGGAAAAAACGTAAATTTCCCTTAAAATGAATACATTTCATGCCAACTAAGTGAGGTCAAAAAAAAAATTCTGTTTGAAACATATCACAATCGATAGTAGGTACTTGCTAAAAAACTGAATTTCCTTAAATTTTTAGATTTTTTGAGCCATAAGGAGAGGGATGGTGAGGGTGAGAAAATATAAATTTTCGTTTCGATTCTAAAATTTATATCTTTCTCGGTAAGAAAATGAAAAAAAAATGAAAAAAGGTTGCAATGGTTTTCGATGTGTTTTCTACGTAGAATACGATAAAAATATTTTCAAAATTATTGGGGGTAGTTTTCATCCTTATTTTGAGGATTGAAAGAAACACCATCGTATATAACGGGAAATTTTCTACGTTAGATTCGTAATCCGCGACCCCAAAACCTTGGAATATATTATTCACTTGCCATTTACTATCTCACAGGATGAGAAAATACGCTAAAACCACGTTATTTCACCTTTGGGCCGTCTGGTCGACGCCCATTATGAATTAAAGATTAGTCGAAAGTACAAAATAAGAGATATTAAAAAAAAATTGAAAAATAATCGTGTCATACTTTTCGAAATTTCGATTTTAAACTTTCAATCTTCCAAAATAAGGGTGAAAACTACCCCCAATAATTTTGAAAATATTTTTATCGTATTCTATGCAAAAAAACACATCGAAGACCATCGCAACCTTCTTTTTAGTTTTTTTTTCATTTTTTTATTGAGAGATTGAAATTTTAGAGTCGAAACGAACACTTGTATTTTCTCAATTATAAAATTTTAGGGAAGTTAGTTTTCTAGCAAGTACTATCGATTATGATATGTTTGAAACAGAAATTTTTTTGACTCACTTAGTTGGCGTGAAATGCCCAATATAAAAGTCTTTCCGAGCACATAATATCTTGGAGAACCTTTGAAGTAATTACAGAATGTTTTTGTTTATTCATTTTTTTTGTTACATTCATTTTTTTTAATTATTTTGCTTATTGGTGCAGATACTAGTAATATATGGTGTACATACTCATATTTATAACATATATTGTTATTACCGGTCTCAAGAAGATCGTGTTGTTCCCGTTTATTTATTCATAGCCTGCCATTTTTGTATTCATACAGGTAGGAAGATAATTTTGAACAGATATACTAGACACCCGAAGTTTTTATTTTTACCGGGTTTACAGGAAGTGCCATGAACCGTTGCCCATGTTACCCATGGAAAAAGTGGGTAACGCGACAAAGCATGAACTTTATGTTTACTAGTGGAATACTTTATATATTTTGACAATATAATTCTGAATAAACTTCATTGTACGGTACGCTAAAGTTTTTGACATTGCAATTAAAGATGATGGAGTTTAAATTTTTCAAAAACAGTCTTGGTTCGTTGCACTTTGCAGAAACTATTATTCAGTTGTTTAATATACGTCCGTAACATTGACTTCTAGTAGACCAAGTTTCAAATTTTAATTCTTTTTTTGTATAAATAATAACTGCTCTCTCATTGACACCCATGATATTGTTATATATTTCTCTTCTAATTCACTTCTCCAATTCAAACACGTTTATTAATACTTTACAATTCGTCGACCTTAACTGTGTAATGGTGGGTTCATGCAGAAATTTTTAGTAATAAGAATAAGAATAGTAATAAGCATAAAAGTTAAACCTTCGTTTTATAATGACCCAGTTCATGCAGTAAACATAATTTTTAGTAATAATCTTAAAAATAAGGATTTGCTGCATGAACTGGGTCATTATAAAACGAAGGTTTAACTTTTATGCTTATTACTATTCTTATTCTTATTACTAAAAATTTCTGCATGAACCCACCATAACATTCAAATCACGATTAAATTTATCTTAGCAACAACACCACTATTTCTAGTTTTTACATGATAGAATATTCATCTGAATTCTAGAATGTTACTCTGTCATTACATACAATTCCTTACTAATAGGTAGTGTATAAACTATATAGACTCAATATGTAAATTATAATGACTGTCAGCTGTCACTAATGACACGTCACAAATGTCACAATATACATATGGTGATATAATTATATGGAGACATCCAAATAAAAACGTCATCAAAGTTGGCCGAGAAAAAAAAGACGTATTTCCATTCTTGATCGAATTTATAACCTTATTTACTTGTCAAGACTGTCACATCATATGACAGCCATTGTTTATTTTACAAATTGTGACAGTCACTTGTCAAAAGTTTGACATAACCGAAAAGTTTAGACATGACCGCTATTTCCATCTCTCTCGTTCATAGCCAGAGTTGATGACGTTTTTTTTGGATGTCTCTATACAATTTTTTTTGCTTTTTGCGTAATCGTGTAATAAAAATATAACACTGTATTAAAAAAACACTCGTACCTTTTGTTTAGGACCTAGAATTATCGCATTTCAGTCTGGTTGACACAGCGGCTGGAGACGGCCCTGTACGCCGTTGCAATGGTTCACCTTTTTGCGGTAAAACGCGGTTATAGTTTTTTTGCTATTGTTTTTGCTTGATTAATAGATTCACAGCGTCCAATTCACGTCGCAATAACGCCACCGTTATGTGCGGTAAACGCGGTATTCGCGTGAGAACATTAACACGCGATATTTTTCGGGACTAGATTTTTAGCCTTTTTTTGTTTCGACCGAACAAATTGGGTGTGATGTAAAAAATGTATGGGTATGGACAGGGTGATAGATTTATCATATAGGAAGTGAGTTTTTTCTCGGAAACCACTGAGAGAAATTAATTTTTGTGAACGGTAAATCACTTTTACTCACCTTCACGCCTCCAAATTAAGACAAAAATAAAAAACATGTCTTAACAACGCTAAGCGTCGCGACGCCTCTATTTTTTTTCAAAAAATTACCTTTACCATTACAAAGATATATTAATTGTGTGTTCTTTTTTTATTTAAAATTTTTTTTGTATCTTGCATATTTAAAAAGTTATGGTCGATTTATTATTTAGTGCTCTATCTGTTTTTCTCGTAAGCTGCTAACTAAATGAATACAATTTCTGTATAAGGATGTGTCAGTTTACTTGATTTTACTACAAAATTAAAACGGAAATAAAACATATAGCTTAATGATACTATGATACTAGCATAGCTTAATGATACTAGCATGGCGACGCCGAAATTTTTTTTAGCAAAATACGTATCTGTTTTTTTTATACTTTATTTTAAAATGGTCAATGACTGATTTCCCGATGAATTACTTTATAGTTAACTAGCGACCCGCCCCGGCTTCGCACGGTTTACGACATTACATTAGAAACCTCTAAAATTATCAGTGTTTCTCTACTATATTGTGTATGTATTATACATATAAACCTCCCTCTTGAATCACTCTATCTATTAAAAAAAAACGCATCAAAATTCGTTGCGTAGTTTTAAAGATCTAAGTATACATAGGTAGGGACAGACAGCGGGAAGCGACTTTGTTTTATACTATGTTATGATATTGCAACCTTTTGGAATTGAATTTTCCAACGCTATTGCTCGTTCAACATATACATAATACATACCTACATAAATAATTATGTCTTTATTTACAACAAAAAATATATGTAGTAAACCTAGGGTTTGATAGCTGATTACACAATATTTTGTGTAATTTATAATAAACAAATATCTTTAAATGCCTCAATAATAAATAATATACATACAAATGCTACTTAAATATTTACAAATGGGTAAATAACATAACAACAACCAGAAAAATAAAAAAAATAATTATTTAAATAACCCTTGTTATTTAATCACAACTCATAACGTTTTCTTAGTTCATTATAAGTTACTTTTCTGAAAATATTTTCACATATTCAGCACAGGCAGCAGTTATCTTTTGCGTCAAATCAAAACACAAATTGTTTTGTGCACAGCTAATTTGTCTGTATTCGAATTCAAGAAATAATTGCTTTAACAAATAGGTACGTATTTACTTAAAGTTAAGCCAAAAATTGTTCTTCACACATACCTTCACAGTTAAATCCTGGGAATTTTGGAAGTTGAATACGGTTTATTACTCAGTTCTTATTTGTATTAGATGTCCTCAATGTGTGAAATTTAGAAGTGGACTTATTTAGAACATTGATAAGATTCTTAAGCGGATGTTTTAGTAGACTAAATAAGGTTTTGGGATCGGACATATTTTTGAAATAATGAAAATAAAAAAAAGGTTCAAAAAATCAAAAACTTTTACGATTTATAAAGAAATTTTATTGTTAAAAAAAAACCTAAGCCTCACGATGCTCAGCATCATTTTCTATTAACATCGTTAGCAAGCTATATTTTTTATTTGTGTCTTAAAAGGCAGAAACCTCTGGCTATATTTTATTATACTTTAGCTTAAGAAACTAAACTTTGCCTTAATTTGCCTTTACGGAAGTAAATTGTATACTGTTATAAATACACTCTTATTTTACAGAAATTATATTCATTTAGCTAGCAGTATATGAAAAAAAAAAACAGATAGTGCACTCAACAATAAATCGACCATAACTTTTTAAATATTCAAAATGCAAAAGAAATGTTACATATAAAAATAACTCATAATTAATATACCTTTGTAATGGTAAAGTAAAAAAGGTATCTTGCTGATTTTTTTTGACGCGTCGCGACGCTAAGCGACGCTTAGTCGACATATTTTTTATTGTTGCTTTAATTTTGAGGGAATTGGAGTAAAAGTGATATGCCGTTCACAAAAATTAATTTCTCTTAGCCGTCTCCGAGAAAAACTCACTTCCTATGATAAATCGATCACCCTGTACTATGTATTAAACAATATTACGAGTATGTATATAATTTTGTTATTTTTCATGTTTACCCTGCTCACATTCCATAAGCAGTCTGTGGTCTCGCAGTTATTGGTAAACTGCAGATAACAGGACAAATCTATAACTACAGTAGAACAAGAAAGTACATCTAGAAATAAAATACATGTAGAAATTCAGCAAAATCGCTCAAAGTAATTTAATTTTTCGGTTTTGGCTCAAATAAATCGATTAGAATCAATAACTTTAACTAAAACGTTGGTTATAATTCTTTCAATTTTAATTAATTTAGTAGTTAAAAGTTAGATAATGATGGACTATCAAATTGTTAATGGGCACGAAACTTGATTTGTAATTAAGGTATAATTTTCATTTTTTACAGAATTAACAATAAAACCACCTTTCTTTGACTTTGTCACATTTGTTTTGGTAAAAATACTAGAAACTTATTTTGGTAAAAATATAAAAAAACGCATATTTTTTATTAGTATAGTAATAGTAATAGTAATAGTAATAGTAATAGTAATAGTAATAGTAATAGTAATAGTAATAGTAGTAGTAATAGTAATAGTAATAGTAATAGTAATAGTAATAGTAATAGTAATAGTATAGTAATATAATATAATATAATATAATAGTAATAGTAATAGTAATAATAATATAATAGTAATATAATAGTAATAGTAATATAATATAATATAATATAATATAATATAATATAATATAATATAATAGTAATAGTAATAGTAATAGTAATAGTAATAGTAATAGTAATAGTAATAGTAATAGTAATAGTAATAGTAATAGTAATAGTAATAGTAATAGTAATAGTAATAGTAATAGTAATAGTAATAGTAATAGTAATAGTAATAGTAATAGTAATAGTAATAGTAATAGTAATAGTAATAGTAATAGTAATAGTAATAGTAATAGTAATAGTAATAGTAATAGTAATAGTAATAGTAATAGTAATAGTAATAGTAATAGTAATAGTAATAGTAATAGTAATAGTAATAGTAATAGTAATAGTAATAGTAATAGTAATAGTAATAGTAATAGTAATAGTAATAGAATAGTAATGGTGGGTTCATGCAGAAATTTTTAGTAATAAGAATAAGAATAGTAATAAGCATAAAAGTTAAACCTTCGTTTTATAATGACCCAGTTCATGCAGTAAATCCTAATTTTTAGTAATAATTTTAAAAATAAAGATTTGCTGCATGAAATGGGGCTTTTTTAAACGAAGGTTACTTTATGCTTATTACTATTCTTATTCTTATTACTAAAAATAATTAATGTAATAGTAATAGTAATAGTAATAGTAATAGTAATAGTAATAGTAATGGTGGGTTCATGCAGAAATTTTTAGTAATAAGAATAAGAATAGTAATAAGCATAAAAGTTAAACCTTCGTTTTATAATGACCCAGTTCATGCAGCAAATCCTTATTTTTAAAATTATTACTAAAAATTATGTTTACTGCATGAACTGGGTCATTATAAAACGAAGGTTTAACTTTTATGCTTATTACTATTCTTATTCTTATTACTAAAAATTTCGCATGAACCTCAAGCACCAGTAATAGTAATAGTAATAGTAATAGTAATAGTTATAGTAATAGTACTAATAATAGTTATAGTATAGTACTAATAATAGTAATAGTAATAGTAATAGAAATAGTAATAAACATAAAGTACGGTAGCACTACGAAAATAAAGGATTTGTGAGATAAAGGCCCCCTTTCTTTTCTTCCTGCTAGAAATGAACTCAAAGCTTGCCATACTTCAAAGAATAAAGTACCTAAAGTCAATTCACTTTCAAGATTAAGCGCGTCAAAACAATGATTACCGCATGATCATCACGTGAACTGTCAGTTTCTACAAGGTGAGTGGTTAATGCAGTGCCATAGGCGGGCCTTCAATCGTCGTCAGATCCGCACTCTATTGGCGGCATTGGCGCTGCGTTCACGTGCATTTGTTTATATGCACTTCATGTTGAAAATGAATATACTATAGTGTGTTTTTATTTTAAACATAGTTTACTGTTCCAAACAATATTAAAACATTGTATGTACGATACTGTTATCTTATCTATATAATACTTACCCAGGTATCCTACTGTTAAACCCTTTACATCATGGGATATTTTTAGAGATTTTTGATTTTAGGTGATTTGCCAAATATTGTTAAAAACAGCTCTTTTTGGGAATGAAAAATTGTAGGTATAGTAAGGCAAATGACCAATGTACACAAAAGTAATGAGAGTGACCGTGAAAACAAGATAATACCAATAAACAGTACAAAATCGTGAACAAAACGAAGAGGACGTCTATAGAGAAAGTATCCCCCCTCCTTGGTTTACCAAAACCCTAACCAAATAACTTCGACCGGATTGTTGCTTTATAACAGTTTCTTTCACATTTGCTGTAATATTCTAATTTTCTATTGCATACATTCCATTCGTCCAGGTATCAACCCTCTCATACCTAATATTTTTAGCGCAGCAATAATGGACTTCCCCGATTCATCACTCTGTGTATGGCCTACTTATTTTTCGTTTGAATTTGTAGATGTACCTACATTTACAGAGATTGTTATATACGTATTTTTTATTTTTTTACGATCCTAATTGACTCACTACTTGTGTATCCCTTCTTAAAATTGAAGTTTCTCTTACAAGTGAATTACGCCGTTCCAACAGGTCAGATCCAAGGCAATAAATAATCGAAAATCCCATATATTACAGCTTAGCGCGGCTCACTCGATGTTTACTGCTTCCTAACCGTTAAAATCTTATCTCGACCCGGTTTCTCTGCGCGTCGCGACGCTCGAAGGGAATCGTCGAACAATGACGTATCTGCTTTGTGTCAAACATGTCACAGTATAATTTATATAGTGCTCTAAGATCCCCGTCTTTTGTTTATAATCCCGTGTCAACTTACATGCTTCGTCTGATAGGGCAGACAAGGGCAAGATGGCGACGCTAAGGAGTAATGGCTTTCAGAGAAATAGCTACCAGAAAATATTTAAAATTGTAAATTTAATATTATTATTATTATTATACTCGAAAATTTGTATACTTCTACAAAAATTTAGGACTTGTCTGTCTATTTTTTTATCCATGGTTGGTAGACCTACCACTAACAGTTGTTGTTGTCAGATTAAGTCGAGTTTGTAACAAGATGGAATTACCACAAAAAACTTTTATTCTAGAAACTTAATTTCGAATTAGGTTAGAAAATGGGCAATATGTTTACTAAATTCGGTGCAAAGTTTAGAGTTTCGTGAACAGTTTCCTAACCTTGTAACCTCCTACACACAGCTTGTAAATCAAATGAATGCTTATGTTGACAAATTTTGTGGAACTGGATCAGCAAGTTGTAAACCAGAGAGAGGAGCACCTATAAAAATAATTGCTGTATCGAGTCGAACGAAAAACTCACAAAAGAAACATATTGAGAAACAAAACATGAGGACATGGTCTGCAGAAAATCCCTAGAAAAGTTTGTGTAAACTCCTTTATATCTACAAACAATTGATGTTTGGCTAGCAGTTCTGAAAATGTGAATAAACTATAGCAGTGATTTATATGATGATTAATTTACGGAAGGGTATTTTCAGCAAGATAACGCTACACCATATACCGTTCATCAAACAAGTGCCTATTTGGAAGGCTTTTTTGATATCCTCCAGACCTTATAATTATGGATTATTTTATTTATCCACACCTCAATAGCGCAGTGAGGCTATTAGAAACGTTTGTGCTAATAGAACCCCCTAAAAATTAAGTTCGTTTATGCATTGAAATTAAGGAACCACATTTTGAACATTTGCTCTAAAAATACATTTGTGGGTTACGATCAGATGAAACAGTTGTACTTGCTGTCAAGTATCATTGCCGATTTGTCAGTAGAAATTGGATGTTGCCAATTTCCCACTAAAATTCCAACCACTGATATTGTGGTTGAGCGAATTATCTGGGTACTGGAACCTTCGCCGTAGAAACAAAAGACGTTTTCCACGAAACACCGAACTACTATAATTTTTCTCGACGCGCGTTTCGCCAACTAGGTTGGCATCTTCAGGAGAAGATTAAAACTAAATTCTAACGTACACTTGTCGCCACGGTTCACCGAATCGTAACATCTGTCTTTATTTATCAGAGCAAACAGTGGAGTGGTGGGTATCGGACAATTATCTTTTTTCATACTACTGTTACATTTAATGATTTGTAGACTTTCAAAAGCATCCAACTGTCTACTGTTTGTTACATTTCTAATTAATTTTAAAATATTTATGTCTATCCTATGGTTGTCGTCAAAAGCATGTTGGACAACACAAGATTTTTCCCGTTCTGCTATATTTCAAATGTTCTTTAAATCTAGTCAAAATATATATTTTTGTTTGCCCAATATCTTTTGATCACTATCTTTACAACTTATTTTGTATATTCCTGACTTTTCCTTATTGTCGATATTGCCTTTGGGGTTGCCCGAAAGCCCAAAAGACGCTTTGGGCAACCCTTTTTGGGCGAAATTTACAATTTTCAGTTGTCTCGGAAAATTCCCGAAATAACTGACAGAAAAAAAAAACATCTCGACGGGAGGATCTAGACAAAAAATCTTCAAATGAATGACGTCGTGTTTTCTATTTGAAGTACGTATATGTAAGTATTTACACTATTATAATTCCATTAGACGTTGCGACGCTTAGTGTAATTAATTTTGGAAAACTGAACAAACCACCTACCTATTAGATTGGCATATATTTGTTGCCAAAATTAATGTTGCCATTGTTAAAAAATATGTCATTCACCTAACTCTAAGAAAATACAAACAAAAATACTTTTTGTTTGTTTTCTTACCCACTGTCAGTAGACAGTCAACCAAAACAAATGTCCTAGCGATTCATTGCCAAAGTAGGCAATAATTACTGAAGTCACTACCTGACACTTTTATTCAGATCATCCAACTAGATCAAACAAACCCAAACCACTTTAGGTTTTATTTTTTTAGGTAGATCATCTTAGGCATTTAGATGACTTGCCCCGGTTTCCCCTATGCCGGCTGATCTTCCTACCCGTTTGGTTTGCGGCATTTTTCAACTGGATCGACAGTTTTTCCTTCGGAGAAAGGGACTCCTGTCCCGTGCGTATCAGATTATTTAAGAATTATGGAATGTAAACAGAAACAACTTTTGCTGATAAAATTAGGGCGAGATAAACTTTTATTATCCGCGAAGTTTTTTTGTCTCTCTTTGTCTCGATCGGGTGCGCCGGAACAAAGGGGAGACGAAAAGTTCAGGGGATGGACCGCGTCGGTGTCGCTTATGATCGAGTGTTTCGTCCAGACAAAGCAGGATTATTGGCCTTTCATATGTCGAAGCGGCATGATTGAAACATACCGGGTAATTCTTAAAAGTGGTTCCTCCCTATAACTTTTATACGTTAAGAGACACAATTATGAAATTTTAGAATTGAATATTAGACATCTGTATTTATTGACATACTCGTTATTTTTTTAATCACTTCTGGTGTAGCCGGAAAGGGCCCCAAGTTTCGATTCTCTAAGGGCTATGCTGTGCCCTTTCCTAGCACAATGATACTCCATTTTTTGCGTTTCTGAGTTTATTTAAATGTTTCAGTTTGAGTCAAGTAGGCCTAGTAAAATTATTTTAGCTTGTGTTTATTTTTTAAGCGTCTTGGTCAAAATGGTGTAATATTTTAATGTCAAGAAGGAATGAATGCAACGTCAAATGCCTGAAAATTTTAATACAAAAATAGTGCTCGATAAATAATGCATCGATATTAGATGGTTTTGCAAACAATAATATTGTTGACTCTCGTAAAAACTAAGTATCCGCCATATCACCGACTATTTATGGTTATATTTTGGTGCAAACTTGGGGCGTTTTGGAAAAGTTACATGGAAAAAACGACGGAAAGAAATCAATTATAAAGACAAGACAACACACAAAAAAAATCAAATCTGGGTATGAACTAGAGAAATGGAAATAGCAGTTATGTTGAAGCTCAAAATGAAACGTCAAACTTTTGACAAGTGACTGTCACATTTGTAAATAAATAATGACTGTCATATAACAGATTTGACAATTAAATAAGGTTATAAATTTAAGAAACAACAGAAATACGTCTTTTTTTTGCTCGGCCGACTTTGATCACTTTTTTTTTGGACAGCGTTATATTAACATTGATGTTGCGTATTACAATTGACAGGTTCTTTTACGCTCTTTGAGAATCAGCATTATTTATTTTTTCAAAGCCACCTAATGTTGTTGGTGAATTAAAATCACCTACACCTACTCAACCTTAATTTCGAGGTATTTATTGATGGATTACAATTTTCTTTTTTTTTAGAATTTCAAGTAGGTATGTATTTGACCTTGATGTGATATCAAACGGTAACAAAAAGTTCTGCTTGAAAAGTGTTATTAGCCATAGTGTTCCCATTAAAAAAAAAAAACAAAAAATTGAGAACGCATGAAATATTTATCTTCAAAATATTCAAACGCTTAAAAATGCCTTTTATCAGATTTGCTTAAATCGTTTTAATAAACTCTTTTACACTCAACACTCATTCACTTTACAAAGTGAATGAAAAGTGGTTGCCATTAAATGTATATTTATGTCTAATAATCAGTTCATTATTTTTTATTTCAATTACTTTATGTTATTTATTTTTTATTATTTAGAATCACTCGGTATACTATGTCCGGAAACTGTCTTACAGTTTTAGAGTAATATTGGGAAGTTCCCTCAGCCCCCGTCCTGGATCATCTTTGCAAAATGATATACGGCATCCATCAAACAGTTGAGTTGTAGGGTCGATTTATGTATATTAAATCAAAAGAAAAAGCTTTACACACATTTGTTTTCATAAATGAAACCTGGATTTCTCGAAACGTTAGGGGAAGAGGGGGCACAGGGGACCGCTTAAGGTATTTTTATGTTTATTAAAAAAAATGACTGAAAATATGCAAACCTAACTATTTCTATTATATACATTACATTATCGATTTCCAACAACAAAATTGATATAAACAATAACAACAAACAATTATAGTCGTTTTTTGGATACTTTGAGCTAGTCCTATGTGCCCCATAGTAGTGGGGCATATGGGACCTACTACTGGGACACAGGGGACCTAGTACTGGGCGTCGGGACCATTGTGCCTAATAATTAATTTTTAAATAGGGTTGTGACAAAAAGACAGTGTTTGCAAAAATCATATATTTTAGAAACCTTACAGCCAGAAAACAAATATTTATTTCTAATTTTTTTATTTTTTAAACAGAATATCAGGAACATTTTAAACAAATAAAATCTTCATCGTTCTCTGACACTCCTGCGCAAGCATCATGTGCCCAGCCTTTACAATTCTGGCACTGAATTCATCCTTCTCCTGCCCTCGATTCGCAATACCTGCTTGGACAATAAATGCATATGGTGTTAGTGTCTTCGTCTTCACTATCACTACTTGAAACTTCTACGACTTTCTTTTCCACGGTTTTCTTTTTCCTTGTATGGAGCTTCCCTTCGCCATTTTCAGTAAGTTTTATTTTCACGCTTTTGGTACTTTGTTTTTTTGGTCTTTAAATGGTGAACTTGTCAATTCTTCAGCATGCTAACTTTCTTTTGTGAATTTTGATTTGTATTTTTCCGGGCATCTGACTTCGGCTTCGGAGAAACTTTCAGGATAACATCTTTGAACGAAGAGTAACTAAAACTCTGTGTGGCTGTGGCTCTGTGTAAAAGGCTGTGGTTCCTTAAATAAGTTTTCATTTTCAGGTGGGTGGTCATCTGGGAAATTGTTTGCAGGTATCGGTGTTTCAGTTTCTTCGTTCACCGGAACATCTGTGACTTCAGCAGGTCGAAAACATTCATCAGAAAATATTTCGTTATTAAATGGATAAATTCCTGTCATTTGAAAACCTTTTACGGCTTTCTCCATAGTGGCAACATGAAGGAATGCCCTCGAAAACATTCCTACGATGTCATATAATGACACACGAGATCCAGGATTATTAGTGTGCCATAAATCACACTCTTTTGCATACTGGTGTTTCAAAGACCTAAACACAGTGCAGTCGAGGGGCTGTAGACGGTGACTGGTGTGGGGTGGAAGAGAAACCATTATAAAATTAGTTTGTCTTGCTTTAGTTATTGCAGCTAGTGTCCTGTCACTATTGTGATTATCAAGGATTAATAATATTTTCTTGTTCGGACCGGGCTTCACGTGGTTTATAAAGTGGTCCAAATATTTAACGAAATGATCGGAATCCATCCATCCAGAATCGTTTGCATAACCAACGCTGGTGAACATCCTCTTATAAATAATGGGTTCATTCGCTGCTGGGGAAAAAGAAAAAATGGTGGAGTGTAGGATCCTGCAGCTGAAATCCCACAAACTGCAGTGACATTAAACCCTCGCTCAGTGCTCACTATCCGCCCGACTTGTTTTTTTACCTTTTTCGGCTAATATTTTTCTAGGAACCGGTACAGAATTAATACCAGTTTCATCAATGCTATATATCTGGTCTGGTTGAATATTATTTGCCTCTAAAACTGATCGTAAAACATCAAAAAACTTCTGAACTTGTGGTTTATTAAATCCTGCCGCTCGTGCTATGTAGTAGGCTCTGGAGCTCTGATAGAAAGTTGAGGATTTCTTTTTTTAAATCCCGATAACCAGTCGTTACCAGCCAATTTTGAAGTCTTGTTAAATGGATGATCTAACTGCAAGTGTTCTGCTAACTCAAATGCAAACCGACGAGCATCCAAAGGGGCTATGCCATAAAATCGCCTTTCTAAGTCTAAAATATGCTCCACTAATTCAGTCTCTTGTTGTACAGTAAAAACTTGTTTACAATGGTCATTCCTTGGAGTTTTTGGCATCAGTTGGTTATTTTTCCGTCGCAAAAGATAAGTCTTAGGTATTCGAAAACGTTCAGATGCTTTTCGAACTGAGATTTCGTTTCGGTGTATCATTTCCAATGCTTTTGTCATATCTTCCTCCGTCCACGAAGGGTTAGGTCTTTTCTTTGCGTAGTTACGTACCATCTAAAAATAAAAGTCGTTTATGATCCCTAATATAAATAAATAATAATAAATAAAATAATCGTGGGGGATTCAAAACCACCTTTGGGGCACAGCGGACCGCTTTGGGGCACAGAGGACCCTGAGTGGACCTCTGTGCCCCAGCGCCATAGTTAATTTTAAAACTCCCGCCACTCGACACAACGTTTGTTTACGTCTTCGACAATCAGCTTGTTTTGTAGGAAAATAGTCGTGTTTTTGTTGGCTATAATAATAGATAACGGTATATAAACAATAACACGACAATCACACTTGACTAAATTATAAAATTTAACATTACTCACCTTTAAAATCACTTTTTTGTTCACCGCCACCTTCACACTACAGGGACATTGTTATAACTGAAATACAATGGAAATGGCACGGCTATCTTGCTATTTTGGACATTCTCTAATAGATAGCGATACCTGTAATAAAATAAATCGAGAGGACCTATGTGCCCCGCCGGTCCCATGTGCCCCTTTCTCCCCTACTATTAGACATTCATGCAAGACGATAATACTACTGTATTTTTTATCCAATCGAACTTATATGGGGAACTGTAAAGACTTCCTATAACGAGCACATGGGTAGAAATGGTAATACAGAACAAGATTGTTTAAACTGTTACTCCCGAAATATGGAAGAATTCAGTTAGGCATAAAGAAAATAAGTACATACTTGATCGATAAAAAGTTCTTCCTTTGATTATAACTATTGGATATGATAGCAATGACTTCATTCAGAAACTGGATATTCCAGACATACTTTGATGTAGACATTAACCAAGTATCATTGTATTATACAGTTAGTTAATTTATAATAATTAATATTTATGCACAAAAATACATTGCACTATTTGTGTCATACTGGTATTTGTGAAAAAATCTTTAACATTTCATGTATTTAAAAAAAAATCAAAACTCCTGCGTGATTTTTCTAACAATTTCCTCCAATTAAAAAAACATCTTTACTAACTAAATAATAAAAATGACGGAGACCTCGATGGAAAATTTAGTTACAAATGACCTCGCCGGAGAATTTTTTTTGAAAACTAACGAAGGCGACAGTCATAATTGTTATTGAAAAAAATGGCGGAGGCGTCGGACAAAAGTTTTAAAAATGGCTTCCGCAAAATAGAGGCAGATGACAAAATTTATAGCTGGCGTTGTTGTAAAAATAAATAAATTAAAAAAATTACCCGGCACCTTGCTTGCATCTATACCTTGTGTGTAAAGCCGACATCGGCCAGTTATGAAAAAGGACAAACAGAAGTGAGAGGACAGATAAGAAGCAACCTCACACGCATCGAAGGTAGTGAGGGAATAAGACCGGCCCTCTCAGCACCTGTGCTTGTTGTTAGACAAAGAAGTGTAGTATTTCTCCTTTTTCACAACTGGCCGATGTCGGCTTTACACAAACTGTATATGCAGATATAGAAGTGTCCGACTTTGAGCAATTCCACAGTAGTATTTTGGAGTATACTAATTATTAACTACATAACTACACCCCATATAACTACATTTTACCACCAGAAATGTCTGTCTGCTTTTGTGCAGACTTGATACCTATTTTACATCAAATTAAAGAGTTTTATTAGAAGTTTGTTGAACGTTTAGACTGCATGCGAGTCGGACTAACCACCTTCGGGAAACGAAATGGAGAGCCCTCGACCCCATCACTATAAACAGGACGTAATCCCGAAGCGAACTTTTTTCTGCGCCGCGTCAGACCCGAAGTGCAGACATAATTTCCATAATCATAATGGCGTTAACGTCGTAGCGGCGTAACCTGGATTCATAAATAAACATGAAGAAAATTGGATTACGTTTCAGGTGGACCACTACAATTTACTTTCGCAGGACGTTAACGGTACCTCCCTAACCGTAACGATCCGGGCGATGGGATGGAAAAAAAAGTAATTAGACACTAAAAAGTCGCCAGGAAGTGAGTCAGGAAACAGAAACTCTAGTATCCTTTTCCGAAGGTGTCCGGTGCGCTGAATCCGAATATAGCCTCAGAATTACTCCATCACGTCAGGTTTTTGAGATACCCTTACCTAAATGTGCAAAAAACACAATTTTTTGTCATATTTGAGGTTATGTAACATCATAATGTAATTGGTTTTCACAAAACTTGTAGTAGCATCTAAAAGTATGATTATTCCTCTTTAAATTCAATTTCGAATCGTCCAGATATCTGTGTTTTTCACCGACGTATGATAATTTGAAGTTTGTGTTTCATCAATCTCCTCAAATGCAAACCAAAAATAGAGTACAAGCTTTGAGCGTATTTTTCTAAATACTGTTAATTTTTTTTTTATTTTTTTAATATAATTTATCTTATGAAAAAATCCTGTATATATGGGTGTACGTCTTATAATTAAAAAAAATTTAAAATATAAAGATGTTTTAATTTTAAAATTTTATATTTTAAATTTTAAATTTTTATTTTTATATTTTATCGTATTTTTATTTTTTTTTTTTTTTTTTTTTTATTGTATGTATTTGACTTATCCTATGCATATATGTGTTTTGATATAAAGTTATTATTATTATTATAATTATTATTACTGTATAAACATTTTCAAGGTCGTTGATGACAGATCCACTGTCAGATTCTAAAATTTCAAAATGTCATCCAATATGGCAGGCAAAAAATTTCATAAAAACACTAGCTGACCCGGCAAACGTTGTTCTGCCATATAAATTATTTCTAGTGAATAAAAAAATGGGAGGGTGGGGGTAGGAGGGTGAAAATTTGGGGTTATAGGTATTTTTTTGATACCAAATAAAAAAAAATTGTCAAAAAAATAGAAGAAATTTTTCTGGATAGGGACACCCGATTTACCTAGCGGTATGAAATATATTTTACGACCTATTCTCATACCTACCAAAAATACATGAAAAATTTCATAAAAATCGGTCGAGTGCGTCAACAAACACCGTGACACGAGATTTTTATAAGTATATAAGATTAATTAAGGATGTTTCTGATTGCGAATGCATGGTAAGATATTTCAAGAATATCAAGGTCATTCTTTAAGGAACTTTTTACAAGGAATTCAACAGTATTTAAAACAATACGCTCAAAGAAATACATTGTACTTTGCTGTTGGCTTAATTTGAGTAGATCGTTGAGACACAAACTTCAAATTGTCATATCTCAGTAAAAACAAAAGATATCTGGACGATTCAAAATTAATTTTAAAGAGAAGGAATCACTCTTGTAGATACTGTTGCTAGTTTTGTGAAAATAAAATAGCTTATGATGTTACATAACCTCAAATATGTCAAAAAACAGTGTTTTTTTGCACTTTCAAGATATCTCAAAAACCTGACGTGGTGGAGCAATTCTGAGGCCAGATTCAGATTTAGTACATCGAAAACCTTCGGAAAAGTGTACTAGAGTTTCTGTTACCGAAAATCAGTCAAATTTTGTTGGCCTGTGAATGTTCAAATCTGGACTTGCGGTTTCGACTGGGGATTGAGGATGGATCTATGATCGAACAGGAATAACACATTTGGATTTTATTTTGAAATTGATATACAATGGGTTCCCTGAATTGATAGGTAGGGAGACAGTGTATGCTGAAATCGATATACAGTAGGTATCGAAGAATGTGTCAACAAGGTTAGCCAAAGATCATATACGAAAAAATGGACTAAGCAAAAGCTGTTCTATCCAAGGTTTTCGCATATTAGATATATTTATGTCACAGAAGGTTTTTGACATATCAAAAATGAATATTGAAACCCTCTAACCTTTTTTAACTTGAATGACACGAATATAAAGTTGAATGACAATAAAGCTGAAGCCGCTTGTGCATCGAAAATTAAAATTAATTTTATGAGAGAGAATCTAATCATTGAAGCTTTTGTATAGTGTCCACAATCGTTGATAGTTAAATAAGTACAATGCAATTCTAAATTTATAAAATATGTAGGAAACAATGAAGTAAGTCATCCTCATAAAATAGTTGTTCAACTGCTGCTATAAAAACACGGCGTCTGGAATTTCAATTGTTTAACAGTTTAAAAATAATGAAAATGATGAAACACATTTTTATGTGTATCAAAAAGGGTACTGGGACCTGGGTATTACAGTATTACCATACTGGATACTAGGACAACTTCGAATCAGTCCCTGAACACACAAGAGCCTTGTCAAATGTTATTATTTGTTATGTGAATGAGAGTGATCAAATATCATTTCATGAGACCTAATAGGGTCGAAATCTGGTCCTATGATATCTGACGGAGAATGACGACAAGGCGAATATTTTTGCTCCATGAACTTTATGGGCTTTCTTTTAGGTTGCGCTTTGGGAAAGACGACTGAACGACCTACTTAATGAGACACCATAATATGTCTAGTTCCGTCTTTGCATACGTAGATGGCGACACTTAAGTCTCATCCATCGTATTATTCGACTCGGCAGGTAGGTGTCTGCCATTCACAGTTGGATATATAGATAGTATTGACGAGATCTAATAAGATTTAAATCCGGATCTATAGTTTCTGATGGTGAATATAGAAGAAAGAATTTTCACTCCATGCCTCTCCAAGTACTCGCTTTGTCCAGGGTGTCCCAATTTCTGATGTTTTCAGTTATTTTTGAGCGAGAAAGAAAATTCAACCGCTGAAGGTATGTCCTGAAAGTAATGTCAGTGTTTCCAAGGAAGCTGAATTTCGCACCAAGATTATTGTACAGGGTGTTACCAAAATAATAATATGGACATTTCCAAAAAACTTACTTTTGAAATAATGTTTTAGTCTAATTTTAATGCGGGATATTATTAAAGAATATAAAATAAGTATTATAAAAGTGTCTGATATCACATCTGTCTTTCGGTTTCGCCGGAAATTACTTATTCTATCAGATCTTGGAGTCACCTTATATTTTTTGCATTTAATTTTATTCATCTTGTCTTCTCGGTCCAGCCATATACAGTGTTGCATATTTACTATGACTGAAAATCTTTTTAGTTACTTGTGTAATCTTTTGAGTTGCAATTTTTCTTTTGTTTTGTTTCAAAAAATTGTTTATTAACTAGTTAAAACAAATTCAATACCATTTATTTATCGAAAACGAAAGTAATATAAAAAAAAATGCAAAATCCGAATTACAATACTTCTTGTATACTCATTAATAATATTCTATTGCAGTAAAACGTTAAATTGGGACACCCTGTACATAGAACACATTTTATCCCATCAAGTGTAGGTATGATGCAGGTTACTGATAGAGAGTAAAAATGAAATTTGTTTTTATATGGTTATTTACACTTGGAATTGGAGCAAAGTTCCTAAGTGAATTTATTATTGTCATTCGTCTTTAACGATACAAAAAATAAAATCAACCTCACAACCCCCATAAAATTCTGCACTATATCACCCGGACTACAACGCTTCGGTGTAACAAAGACGCCGACGTCATTTAGACCGGAGGTAACTAGATCCCTGAGTGATGAAGTTGCGGCGTACTTGGGGAAGACCCCCGACCGACTTCGTGTTCGAGACACCGCAATCAGCGACGGTAATTTTCGAGGATTCCACTTTATTTTATCGTCCCCGAAAAAAGGGGCTTCTTCGAATCGGTCTGTTCTAGTCACTTATACGAAATCCACCTTTACTACCTTTTAAATACTATCGATGTTTTTTTAATACTTAATCCTAAAAAAAAAACATTTAAATATAATTTTCAAAAATTCATCAATATGAATATTTGCTTGTTCCATAAAAAAGTATGTTTTTTCAGTTGCATTTTTTTGTAATCAAAAACTATTGTAATATAATAACTAAGGGTGTTTTTAGTGCATATTTGGTGTTCATATACTTCTGGGCGTCGACTAACTTTCGTATTTTAAATAAAATGCACCATATATTTTTACAAATTTGAAAAGCGCTCATAATTTTGACTCGAGTATATGTATCATAACATGCGGAAGTTGTACAAAAACACCAACCGACACGGGACTACTGCAATCAAATTAAATTGAGGCAAACCCACATCACATGTTACATTCATTAAAATGGAATTTATTTTGATGAATAAAATTACTTAAAAACAAACTTTTTTTATAACACACCTTAATATTCAATTTAAGGATAAAATTACAGTTCTCAGTCATTCCTTTGAGTTACATAAACGCTCATTCTCTTATAATATAGCGAATATATAGAGACATCCAAAAAAAAACGTCATCAAAGTTGGCCGAGAAAAAAAAGACGTATTTCTATTCTTAATCGAATTTATAACCTTATTTACTTGTCAAAACTGTTACATCATATGACAGTCATTGTTTACTTTATAAATTGTGACAGTTACTTGTCAAAAGTTTGACATAACCGAAAAGCTTAGACATGACCGCCATTATCTCTCACGTTCATAGCCAGAGTTGATGACGTTTTTTTTGGATGTCTCTATAGTAAGTACATGCAGAAAAATGTATAGGGGAGACTATGAACGACAGAGATAAAAATAGCGGTCATGTCAAAGCTCGAGGCGAAACTTTGTAGTTGTCAAACACTCAACAAGTGACTCTCACACTTAAATAATGGCTGTGACTGTCACAATAAATAATGGTTGTCACTTAATGTGACAGTCTTGACAATTAACAGTCTTGATAAGGTTATAAACTTAAGATTAAGATTAAGAATAGGAATACGTATTTATTTGCTCGGTCAACTTTGATTGACATTTTTTAAGGGATCGTTATTGTTACACGTAAAATCTGTAACGGTGAGAATTGTAAGAACTTCTGCAACATTGTAAGAAAAAGTACAAACAGGCTTTTTCATCCTGTTTTCGTAAGTTCTAACTATGTGATTTATATCTGTACACAAAAAATGAATTATTTCAATTTCAAAAGGGGACAAGATTGGTTTAGATGATTGACGTCGACGCGTCTGTTGAAATGGAGTTATTTTTTCGAAGATTAAAAAAATGCAATTTTCCTAATTGGTACACAAAATATTGAATCGCACCATGGCAACCGAAAGGGCACAGCTGAGAGGAAAATTTAATACACAAGGCACATAAACGCTTGGGGTTTGGCAAAATTCTAAGCTAAAGCCTATACCCTATATGTTTTAACCACTTGTATTACAGGACATTTTTTTCAAACAGGTTATCATATTAACCGCATCTAGTGTTCAAGATCTCCACTACCACTGCTGATACACAGTTCTAATTTGGTCGTAAGATATCTCCTTATATTCGCAAATATCTCACCGCTTATTGTCCTCATTACATCAATAATTCAAACTCTTAAGTCATTGACATTACTTGATATTTGGCCGTTCCAGTCACAGGGGGTCAATATGGTCACACTGTTAATGATGGTTAGAAAATTCCCTGATGTTTATCGAGAGCTAGCAGTTGTAACCCATTGATATTCTTCGTCACTAATACTAGAAGTATATTGATAAAACCTTTCAAAGACTGCATATGTATATTTTCATTCCATGCGTTCTGTAGATGGTGCTGAAGTGTAATATATTAAAATGGGTTTCATATTAGTCGAAATTAAATGACGGTGTCTTCTGTCGGTGAATATCAACTTGTACAGAGAAAATGAACGTTCCGTGTCTACAGAAGTAATTCTTCCTCCAGTTTTCCTGAAAGTCGTGCGATGTATGAAAGAGTTATAAATCCTGGATCGGTCTCTACTGCTTGATAAAGTTTCTGTCTGTCTGTTAGTTCACTTGTGTAGGCGATTCCACTTGTAGAAATGACATCTGTTGGCGCAAATCGTACATAATACTAATTTGCTTTGTAAGAGAAAACTTGTTACAGCTACCGTATAGCCTCGGGAATTTGCAAATAGGAATTAATAATTTCCTGCAAATTATCTTGCACCGTTGGGTCCATGACAGCCTTTTGCGTATTAGCTCTTGATGCTGCTTGACTACCATTTAGCCGTATCTATTTTACCTTCACCAGATTAATTACTTCATTAATTTGTCAATAGTCATGTAGTGTTAATAACAAAGAGTTTAGAGTATTTGTGTTGTGTTAGTTGGCCGGGTTGCATTTGCAAAACACCCGGCTACGACGACAAACACCAACGCTTATTTTCTAACCATCTATCACATAAACAACCGTAAGTTACTTATGAAGTAAGTGCGACCCTGATATATAGTGCTGACTAATTTCATTATTTATTTAGAGTGAAGGGTTTCACGGACGTTGTCTGAGAACTCGATGGATTTCGGGTATTGCGGTGTATGAAGAATTTCCATTCTTGACGTTTTGCCGATCATACTGTCAGCTTCTTCAGAAGTTAATCTGAGCACTGTTGTTGTTTTGCTCAGCTCCTGTTGTATGTTTTGACGTTTCCTTGAATTAATATTAATTACCAACGGCATCAGTGAATCCGGGTTTACGAATTGGAATGTACATGTGGAAAAGCATATGTTGGTCAAACGGTACGCAGCATCCAATGCAGAATTAAGGAGTACCACTGAGATACAAGATTGGGACATATCGAGAAATCAGCTGTGACCGAACATTTACCAACAATGTGATCACATAATTAACTTCGATGAGGTAAAAATAGTTGCTGAGTGTAGCTGATGTTATCCGAGAATCCGTGAATCCATCGAAATTATGAAAATATCGAACAATTTCAAAAGGGAGGAGGGTTAAAGCATCAGCAGTATATGGAAGTTAGCGTTATGTGAACCCAGAAGAAACCAGGGGAGTACTAACGTGACCAATGATGTGATTACCCGATCACAACTATGCACGTGACGAATTATGCATATTTATGATGGACACAGCTGACTAGCGAAACAAGGAAACGCCAAGATATATTATATAACGAGGAGTAGAGCAAGACAACAACAACGCTAACAGTAACTTCTGCAGAAGCCGACAGTATGATTGGTGAAAGGTTTTAATGAAAGGATGGGAATTCGTCATACACGGTAATACACGGAAACCACAGAATATCATTATCTGTGTTTGTCACGATATCCTAAATTAAAAACTGATATATGTTTTTTTATTTAGATTGCTAGCAGTTACTATTTATATAGATTGCTAGCAGATATCTCTAGAACACAATCTATCACTGATGATTGGTTCAAAGCTAAAAAATTAACAGTAAACCAAGGGAAAACAGAAAAATATAATATTCACTTTGAAAAACTTTGAAATCGATAAGAGCATGGAACTAACAAACTGTATTAAATTCCTGGGAGTATATATGTATGTATAGATAACAAATTGTCTTGGGAACATCATGTCAATTTCGTCTGTGAAAAAGCTTCCGAAAACCTGTTTTTATTAAGAAACTTGGTTACCCAAATTTCGCAGATATCTCTACATAGCTTACTATGGTTTAATACATTAAGTTATATCTTATGCATTGTTTGTTTGGGGCCATTCACCACATTGCTCCTCTGTTTTTGCAATGCAGAGAAAAACTGTTAGAATTATTGGCAACTTAGGTTATAGAGATGACTGCAAAGAAATTTTCAAGGAACTAAAAATACTGTCCTTACCCTCCCTATACACACTTCAATGTTTGCTACATCTTAAAACTAACTTATATTTATACAAGCCTCAGATTCTAATTCATGAACATCTGACCCGAAACAGAAATAACATTGATGTGGAATATCTACGTCTAACAAAAACCAGAAACGGATCAAATTATTATTCGGTAAAACTTTTTAATGCACTACCCAGTGAGATCAGAAACTTAAATTTTGACCAGTACAAACAATCCTTTAAGATAATTCTAACAGAAAACCCTCTATGTGAAATTAATTATTTCTTTCTTTTGGATTTATTAACCTACGATAATTCTAACGATAACTAATCTACGATAACTTTCATTTTGACTAGTAGTGATATTCGTTTTTGTATATATTTTTATTATGTATTTTGCGTTATTTGTATTTTATTTTTATATTCTTGTTATTTTTATTTATAAAATTGTACGATTTGACTTGTGTAAGCACTACTAAGAGTATAACACCAATAAATTATTTATTTATTTATTTATTTAGATTATGGTGTCAGATATAGACAATATCATAGATGATGTTGCTCGACGCGCAGTTGGGATTACTCAGCCGTTCCGCAATAACAGTTACATTTTATTGCCGGCGTTACACGCTGAGAAGTATAAATTTGAGTTTCCAATTTGGAGCGCGATCATTATCAAACAATCAGACGGTAAAGCTCGGGAGAGCGTCGCGTCGCGTCGCTACGTTGAAAACTAGAATCCTTTCGAAGACTAGCCGTTTGTTGTGCAGGCGATTGTAGTCGATTGTAAAGTTTGCATTGTGCAAGTTAGATAAACAGCCATTCCCCGAGGCAGCAGGCAGCCGAGAACTAATTGGAGATAAACTCCGCAAAACACGGCCTTATCTAATTATCGAAATAGAAGCTTTCCCCGATACATTCGCCGAAATTGAATTTTATTGATAAAGGTGGCTGTAATACATATCGCTAATAAAATTATGCGATTGGATTAGTTCTCACGTAACGAATAGGTGTGGTTAGCTAGATGTGCCGATTAAATGTACGTGCGAAAAAATAAATCGGGTGTTGGAATTTGATCAGTCTTTATGGGGAATAATGACTGGTGTTTGGGAAAATACGCTTACCTACACTGTTGATATCAAATTAAAGCTAATGACTTTACCTACTTTACAGTCTGATTTATGAACTGACAGTACAGTCTGTGTATGTACACATGCAAACGAAATTGTTCAAAACACTGCACTTTATAACTTAGGATACATATTTAGATACAAATTTAGAAAGAACTGTATTAAATAATGAATGATATATTTAGTTATTCAATACAATTATATTATCTGCCTCACATTTCTGTCTACTGCCTGTTTTCATTGGAAGAAATCTCAGCTTTTATTTTAAATCCCATACTACTTGTAGAGTTATGTATATTTTGGAGATACTAATCCATAAGTCTGGTATGTAAGCTGGTATTAAATTTTAAATACAGTGTGGCCCTTTTAAATACACTGTGGAATACCTTAGTATTTTTTTTACTCGTTTTATCCAAGTTGCAGGATTTTGGTATAACATTGTTGGGCACAAAAATACGTTGTTGAACAAGATGACTCATTTAATACCTTCCAATTTAAACAACTTTCTGGGTCTATCTACAAGGCCCACCAATATTGTTAGGGGGTCGAAAATAAAATAAAGACTTCAGGAATGTTTTAGCAAAAACAACGATGCCAATGTTTTCATCGTCCTTCAAAACCAAAAAAAAAAAAAACGTGTATAGCAATTTTCATTGGAAATTAAAGCTTACAATCTTTTATAGACATATTAGAAATGTTAAACGTGTAATATGTAAAATACATAAAATTAAAGCTAATTAAAATGCTTTTCAAATGGTAGCTGTGGCGGCCGGTGGAATTTGACATGCTCGTATTTTCGTAAGGAGATATGAGACCCACATCATAATTTTGGGGGCGATTACTAGATCTAAGTAGAAGGCTATAATGGCAAATATCTTCAGGGAAAATTTGTTGTTGAAAAATGGCTGCCTCCTGGTAGATCTTGGAAAAGACTTTTATTTGGCAAAATATTTATAAGTTGAAATTATTTTTTGGTTTTTGAAAAAAAAAACATAAAAATCTATTCCTTTTTCAAATGCACTTTCCTGCCTGTTATATTTTTGAAATCCACACTTAACAGCGAAACACTTTTTTTGCGCGTTCAGTACAAAAGAGGTTAAAATACTGCGCAAAATACTAGTGTAATGTCAATATTCTTTAATATACCTGTATATATGTTCTGTTTTAATTATTGGCGTAATCAGATTTGTATAGCATTAATGACGTTACACTTCAACTTGTATATGGCCTTTTAAGCAGAAAAGTGTGCAAATATGAATATATTTCTACGTCAAAGGCTCTATTTCTCCTCCAGTATGTTTTTGGATGATAACTATGAATACATCACAATGTACTGACAATATTGTTCTTTAAATATAAATAATCCAAAAACAGTCAGTTACTTACATACATACTTCTAATGTTAATGCAGTTTTCTATACTATATTCATTCCATGGCTTCTTTTTATTGTGTAGCACCACACTACTTTTTATATTTCAACACAAGTTTTTTTTACTGTATTTAAGGAAATAACACTTTTATCCTTTAACACCTATTTTTACGCAAGTTGTCTTATTTCACTTTATTTAAGGAACACTTTAAATTTTCTTTCATTTTATAATGTAAGTTTTTGATATGATTTCCTCTCACTTAATAACACATACTTTTATATTTCTAATGCATTTTTAACGCAAACTTTCATTCGGTGGTCTCTTTTCTTTCTGTCTAGAAAAATAACAAAACACTACACTTTTATATCTCAAAAATACGTTTGTCGTCTACATAAGCACCACAAGTTACTCACATTGCAATTGTCAGAAAATCCGTTGGTATGTCTTTCTCCTTTTTTATTCGCAAAAAAGTGGGACTGATAACTGCATAGTGAAATAATATTAAGCTTTATATTTGTACGTGTTCCAGCAACTAACAATGCATCTCTTAACGAGAATAATTAACTTATAATCTTGTTAGTTTTAATTAAAATATCCGGGATGGTGAAACCAGGTCATGTAAAAAGCTGAACCAAATAAAGACCCCTATATTATTTGCATTAGGTATGTACCAGTGGTTTTAGACAAAATTTTAATTTCAATTTATATAAAAATAGTTAATAATTCAGCGCAAAATATAAATCGAAAATTTTGAACCTCTTTGGGACGTTTGGATATTTTTAATTAAATTAAATCATGTTTTAAAGTAATTATGGAATTTACAGCTTTGTAGATTTAAATAAATGTATTTTCTTGAAAACAAAACGTGAAAAGTTGTGTTCATTGAATTGAAAGATTATACAGAAAGAGACACGTTTTACGAATACGATTTTTTTATGATTGAAATTCAAGAAATTATATTAGTAATTGGTACACAAAAAAAATCTAAAAAATCGCTCAGTTCAGCATCCCCTAAATTGGGTGTGTACTCTGTTTGAAATATACACGTTTAATTTTTTTAAATAAAGTTTTATTTAAGTTTGTTATATTTTATGTCTTATCAGTAGTCGACACATTGTACTGTATCGACTATACGATATATAAAAATTGTTTTCATTTGTAGAAGTAAATTAAAATAGTAAACACAAGATAATCAAAAAGAACGACAAGAGATACCCCTGCCTAAGGAATCACTACTCCCACAACCGATTTTTCCACAGTTAATTTTAGATGGAATCGCTAAAAACATTAGGTTAGATTCTTAAAAGTGTTAATGACAATATGACATATTATATGAACTTTATTACCTATATGACTTTTGTGATATTTATAACCTTTGTGACTTACAAACAATATAATTTTTACAATCCATATGCGAAGAAGAGTAGGATATTATTATGGAGGTCTGTTCACTGTGTAATTACTAAATTGTAGGTTAAAATTGTATTTGACCTATTTTGAATACTTATGTGTTAAGCTAAAAACCTTTACATTTGCAGACTCTGTTTTGGTTTACATATGTATGTCTCAAATTTTAAGTGCATAATATATTCTATTGTTAGCGAATTACCTATAGACAAGGATAATATGCAGCATTTATTCATCAAGACCATAATTAAATATATGGGGTTATACCAGGTGTAAAATGGATTTTACACCTGAAATATGAAGAGAGACGTTCATTGTGTGAGATATACGCAGATGTTACTGTGACGTTGCACAAATCAGAGCCAACTGGCCATACTGCAGTCCTTGGCTTTGGCGGTGCGAGGGTTCGATTGACAACAACAAAATTTACAACAAATGCTAATCGCCACATAGTAACCGACCCATTCGCTGAATGAGACGTGACCGACAGGTGTGGCAATTACATCTTATTTTATCCTTCAGATAGTTGTTACTTCCTTCCTTTTTTCTTGTCTGGCTATTTATTTCTTAATACACCATGTATATCAAAATCAGCTTTAAACAAACGCTCTAGAAAGAGCTAGAGTTAGAGTTTGATGTATATAGGAAAGAAACCGCGACTCTTAGATATATTCCCAACGATTCACACCACCCTTTTCAACATAAAATGGCAAGTTTTAATTTTCTAATTCACCGTTTGTTAAAATCCCCCTCAGTAAAGAGAGGTTTGAACATGAGAAACAATTAATTAAGAATATAGCTAAGAGTAACGGTTACTCAGTCCATTTAATAGATAAGTTAATAAGGAAGCATACATTTAAGAGAATCCTGTACAATTCCACGACTTTTCGTAGAGATACTGACAATTCGAAATTTGCTTCGTTACCATATGAACCTAAATTCACCCGCGGACTAGATAAAAAAAATCAAAACTATTAATATCAATTTGGTTTATAATTCTAAAAATATACAGACGCTTTTGGGTAACCCCAAAGATAAAATCAACAATAACGAAAAGTCAGGAATATACGAAATAAATTGTAAAGATTGTGATCAAAAGTATATTGAGCAAACAAAAAGATCTATATTGACTAGATTTAAAGAACACATGGCTAATTTGAAATATGGCAGAACAGAAAAATCTTGTGTTGCCCAACACGCTTTTGACAACAACCATAGGATAGACATAAATAATTTAAAATTAATTAGAAATGTAACAAACAGTAGACAGTTGGATGATTTTGAAAGTTTAGAAATCATTAAGTGTAACAATAGTATGAATAAGGACAACGGTCCGATACCCACCAGTCCACTGTTTGCTCTGATAAGCAAAGACAGTTACGGTCCAGTGAACCGTGGCAACAAATTTGGTATAAATAGTGCAAGTATGTAGGCTAGAATTTAGTTTTAATCTTCTCCTGAAGATGCCAACTTGGTTGGCGAAACGCGCGTCGAAAAAGTGTAGTAGTTCGGTGTTTCGTGGAAAACGCCCAGTTTTTTGTTTCTACGCCGAAGGTTCCAGTACTCACTCCAGAAACGCTTTAGAAAAAAAAAACGATGGCGGATCCGCATTCAGCGCTTCCGAATTGGTCAAGTGAACCCTTTGGCGATATTTCGTAGAAAAAATTCTCATTAAAAACCTTTTCGTACATACGTACGATACATACCCATCGAAATTGTTGTAATATCGAAATCGCTCCGATGGGCGCGAAATACCAATTCGGGCGCGGGAAGACTGACGGCGTTCGCGAAAATCCGATAATTCTGGTTTTGATTTTTTTTTCAAAACGAATGGTTTTCGAGATATCCGACTGACCTGGCTCTTTTTATTTTATAATAATAATATTATCAAACGTCACATCTTGCTCCACAGAAATTTAAATCGCATCAAGGTACTTAAAGAAGTCACAGCCGAGAAGTAATGCACCTATCTTTACATAAAACAAGACCCAAGATATTCCATTTGCACAGATACAACGTATATTACGGGGAAAGCGCCGCTTCCCGTCGTTATAAATTCTTCCGAAGCCAGTTTCCGGTGTTTACGGGATCGTAAGTTGCATACGCCGCCTTCGCCGCGGCGCTTTTTTCGACGCATTTCGCGCCCTTTTCGGTACGTTGCATTCGACGTGTTCATTTCCCTCGTCGCACCTGCTCCGCACCACTCCTTTACTGGCGCGTATAAATCCTTGTCCTGGTATCTTGTCCCGCTTCTGCGGAGACAAATCACCCTTTTCTTGTGTTTGATTTATCAGAGCGTGCTATTTATTCGACTGTTGGGGTAGTGAATGCTG
The DNA here is from genome assembly GCA_029963805.1 of Aromia moschata. Classification (NCBI taxonomy): domain Eukaryota; kingdom Metazoa; phylum Arthropoda; class Insecta; order Coleoptera; family Cerambycidae; genus Aromia; species Aromia moschata. The sequence goes on from JAPWTK010000933.1 coordinate 55,353, forward strand.
TTGCCGGTTACACGACGGAACAGTTTTATCAAGTCCATCTGGTGGAGTAGAGAGATACTAACAGACAAAAAATATTATTTAACTAAGATCATATTCAACGTATTGCACATAGCGGAGGTTGTACTCGTACAATACCACCAGCTATCGCGGGACTACTGAAATAAATACGTATTGAAGTGACTTCCATCACATGCTACATGTGTTGGGTCATATGCCACTATTAATAATAATAATAATTAGGGTAAAAAAGTAATCTGACCATCTCGACGAGCATGACCGATTTACCAGAAGGCTTCAAACTAAATTTAGGCACTAACACACTAACTAATCGGACTCTACCTGCCGCAAAGGCAAGATGAGCGGAGGCTATTGGAAAAAAAAGCTATAGCATGTCATACCTGCATTTTGGTAAGATGATTGATCAATAAAAGAATACTGCCACAACCCTTGAGTTAATTCCTCAAGAGTGTGAAGTTCTGAAACATACTCGTACATTAAATTTTTAAAGTGCCCCACATAAAATAACCCTAACATTATGTCTGTCTATTCGGCGTTACTATACACATATACATCTCTGCGATTTGCAAAGTTTTGATTGTCTTCATCCACTACAGGTCGTTGTAATTGACACAAATTGCACAATTATTCCCAAGACCAAATACCTATAATTACTAATTTGAACGTATACTCGTACATATTACACAACGGCAAAAACAACAATATAAGCGGAAGTCGGAAGCTAAACTTGCACAGGTTCACTGATTTCGTTTGGTTGTTTTCGGTTCGGTCCGGCAGACATCACGTCGTAGTGGCACATGGAGTTTTGCAGTGGCCTAGGTCACGATTGTTTACTCAACATTAAGTCAGTGATCGTCAAACGGTTTATTTTAAAATTACATTTTTTTAGTATTGAGAATACTTCTGGACGTGTATATATGGGAGCTGTCTCTTAAAATAATAACGCTGAAGCGACATGCAAAATGCGAGCGACTTCGACGTGGTCACGTGCTCATGGAGACGACCTAGCTGTGTTAAGCAGTTTATGTTTATGTTTGGGTTACATGTGTAGTCATCCACAATTTTGATGACTACTCAAGGGGTCCAAGGTCACCGTCGGATGCCCGAGATTTGCTGATTTGCTGAAATGGCAAAACGACATCCGAGCGGCAGGGCGCTTATAATTCGAGCATGTTGAATAAAAAACTTCCCAGTACACCGTTTAGTGAAAATTTGCCTGCGTATTTTATGAACGGATGTTGAATGTAAAATAAACATTTGGTATTTATTGATCGTTGTAATATAATGAGCAGATTTGTTATTTTATTAATTTACACTAAACACATTGGACATAAATACAGTGATTCATTAAAAATAAGTAATCTCTAAACTGGAAGATTTGGTTTTATAGATACATAAAATGAAAGGTTTGGTATCACAACCTGTATAAATATAATATAAATGTATAAAGTGCATAACAAAAATAGTTTTAGACTGGCGCAACCTGCATTTGAGAATTATGCAGGAAATAATGTTATTAAAGAAAGGAAAATGCAATGTTTTAGCAAATGAAAAGGAAGCTATTCATCTTACGTTAAGACATATTTGTAAACAATTTTGAAATCATCTGGCTCACGTTCGAATTCAAGGTTGTTGAGTGGATGGATTCTTAGAATCCAAGACTAATTATTATTATTAGTATTATTAATACTTTGCTGAATTTTGATAAGGTCCATTAAAGTTTTGTTAAAGTAGATGGATTATTGCTTACAATTGTTAAAATTGCAATTAATCGTCTTTTTACCGAGATACAGACTTATATTTTACAGACAGCTTTTCAATAACTAGAGGCACCGTTCGGGTCCACTTCTGCAGTTCCTAACAAATTAAATTAAACATTGACTTGTTTTCGGATTTTGCATGAAAACGTGGCTGAAAATTAATTTATGCGTTACGTTATGTAAGCACTATATTAAACAATTGACAAGAAATTTTATCAGGTCAACAAGGCATTGAATATCTGACTTCTAAAGAGCTAGACTGGCTGGTAGAGGCGGCTTCTCTTACAAATAATAATAATAATAATACTCACCTTATAATTACTCCGAAGAGTAACCCCTTAGGTCCCTCTCAGGGATCTGTGCGGGAAGGAGTGGCTATTATTATTATTTGCCATGGTGCACTGGGACCGACTTAAGATTATTTCGGTAACGCATTTGCTTTACAATTTTGAGGAAACTCAGAAAACTCAAAACATTATCAAATCTAGGGCATGTGCGGTTGGATTGGCATCTATGCATCCACACCTATACACTAGTGTATTAGTGGTTGCATATCAAGCCCTGACATAGAAAGCGAGACAATTAAAAATCGTCTTCCCCGGCCGGGACACGAACAACGCGCACAGAGGTATCGCGACTGGAAAGACAGTGCTTTAACCCACTCGGCTACCCGTGCCCCTAAATGCCCCATTGAACGAAGTTGAGGATTGACAATGAGGAGTCTATTGTGAACACCCCTCTTCTTTGCCTCGGGACTTTTTGGCATCTACAGTTCAGCAAAATTTGTATTTGTATAAACTACCGATTAGGACTATCAGACACCAACACTTGTAAAATCTCACATCCTGGTGGACAATGTTGCTTAAACGCCGATCTCACACTACAAGATATTCACAATCTTGTCGGTATATGTTATCCACACGCCGGTATTCTGCTATCCATCGGTGTAGATTTCTGCCTGTTTGCTTAACTACATATGTATGTATGTATGTAAGTAATAGTATCTTAGAGCATATCCCTGCGACAAATGGTTTTCAAGAATACGACGGGCCAAATTCATCGCAAATGCATATACATTCTCGGTACACTGCAGGTAGTCCATGGCAGCCAGGCCATTGTAAAGGCACATGATGACGATCAACTTACTAATAGAAAACATTTTTGTTAGGAAATGCACGGCAAATAAATCGCAAACCTGACTCAATATCATATGCAAGATAACCCGTTTAAAACGACAAGACCTTCAGGGTCAAACCGCCAAAAATCGTAATATCAAAACTGCGTTTTAATTTTATTAAATTTATTACTTTAGAAATTTCTACCAGTTGTGTCTGATATTTTCAATACGCCTACGATATTTGCGTAAGGTGTAAGATTTGTGAAGACAATTTGTGTTCATACAGTGAAAGGCCTCATACAGTGAAAGGCCTACCTTTTTTTTATGACCCTGACATCCTGTCTAGCAAACTTACCCTATATTTTGCCGAAGTTACTTTATGAGTGGGTCTATTCACGGAGTATGCTCGAATTTACGGACATTTTGCTTTTCCTACCGATAATCCATCAGCCTTTCTTTGACGGAGGCTTTTTTTTTAAATTTCAAAGGACTTCAAGGAATACGCGTAAAAATTTCAAACGGTACTGGTTGAAACCCGCATGAAAGCTGCAATATATTATGTGGGCGGCCGGCCTGTCGGTCCGAACATCGCTGCTCTATACAACTGGGAGCGGGTTCGATGCGTTGCTGAAACGCAAAGCCGCGGAGAAACTAAAAAAAAACTCGAGCATTCACCGGACGTGAATGGGAGTCCCGTCGCTGTTTGATCGACAAAGAGGGGAGCGGCTAATTTAATAGGGTATCGGTCGTTGTCAGAAAGGCCGACTTTTCGCTGTGCAAACGCTCTCGGTGTTGCATAAATAACACCGGCGCGGCGCACACAAAAAAAAGTGGTCATTACTTTTGACCAGACCCATCTAGGGTTATGTATTTCGATGCACTGAATACGAATTTGAGGTCGGTTTAACCCGTACACCCTCAAAATTTTGAGTGAATTTAAAAAAAAATGCTAAAAATCGCTAAAAATGGCAAAAAAATGCAGTTATGCAATTTTCTTCTAAATATTTGCCCACCACTACATATTAAGCTTGGTCTTATAAAGCAGTATGTCAAAGCTCTAGACAAAGATGGCGATTGTTTTCGGTATTTAGGAGAAAAATTTCCCTCGATAACCGATGCCAAGTTAAAAGAGGGAATTTTTGATGGTCCACATATTCGAAGTTTGTTTGAGGTCCAAAATTTCATCGGAAAAATGAGTGACAGTGAGAAAGCAGCTTGGGAAAGTTTTCAAAATGTTTCTCAGAATTTTTTGGGAAATAATAAGAGTAAGAATTACGAGAATTTGGTTGAAGGGTTATTGGAAAATTATAAAAATTTGGGTTGCTTAATGAACCTTAAGTTGCACTTCCTTCACTCTCATCTTGACTACTTTCCTCAAAACCTTGGAGACTACAGTGAAGAACAAGGAGAACGATTTCATCAAGACATAAGTGAAATGGAGAATCGGTATCAAGGAAGATGGAATGTCAACATGATGGCCGATTTTTGTTGGACTTTAAAAGAGAGAAATAACGAGAGAAAATAGAAAACATAAGAGAAACCCACTGCATAGAACATTCGAAGAAAAAAGAGTTCGATACAAGCGAAGAACAGTATAAAATCAAGAAAGGTCGTTTTTTTTTTTAATTCTAATTACTATCTATAGATATTATAGTATAATTTGAAAGGAATCATGGTTTGTTTATTATTACTGTGAGTAAGAACAATACTATTTTTTGATATTATCTACTACTTCATGAATATTTTTTACGATTTTTTGATATTCTTAGCGTTTTTTCGCAATTTATTTAAAATTGGAAGGTGTACAAGCCAAACCGACATCGGATTTGAATTCAGCGAATCAAAATACATAAGAAAATTACTTGATTTAGTTTAAGAATTTTTTTTCGTTTGCATAATTACAATTTTTCACGATTTTTTAGCAATTTTCAACGGTTATTCGCAATTTACTCTAACTTTGGAGGGTCTACCAGCTAAATCAACTTGTGATTTGGATTCAGGGCATCAAAATACACAAAAAAACATACATGATCTAGTTCTAAATTTTTTTTTTTTCGTTTTCATAACTTCAATTTTCACGATTTTTAGCGTTTTTCAGCGGTTTCTTGCAATTTATTCTAAATTTGGAGGGTTGACGAGCTAAATCAACGTCAGATTCGGATTCAACGCATCGAAATACATAATAAACATACTTGATCTAGTTCGTAAAAAAATTTCGTTAGATGGAACATCATAAATATTTTTAAAAATTTGCAGAAATCATAAAATTTTAATTTGAAAGCTTGTACTATACCTATGCTTTAACCCAGTTGGTTTCGAGATATTTGATATTCATTTAAAAAACCGCCGCAGACGAAATCACTACTTCCACATTTCACTATAGTGATTCTCTTTTAAACAATTTTTTGTCGTTTCTATATTTCTACTTTATTATATGGGCGTGAAAGTAAAATTGACAAATGTTGGGGTCTGAAACGACTGCAATATTTTTTTTGGATAGTAGGTCCCCCATTTCATTTTTGTATTTGCCAAAAATATGTTGTATGCGCCCAATTTTCAGTCCTAGTTACTTACCTTTCAGTTTGCCTTTTCTCATATGCGTATCAAAGGGGGTTAAAGATACAAAGGCGATACTTTACAGCCGAATACATTATTTACAGATCAAGTTCCCTATTTTAGAAACCATTTAGTATAACAAACCATATACTTAGTACACAAGGTTACTAAAGCAACCTTTTTCTCTCAGAGTAGTCTAGCATAATTTATTTCAATGTAATTTTAGAGGGAGAATATTAAGTAGCTCTTTGCAATTTTTTTCATGGAGGTAGAAAATTTTCACAGGATCACTCTGTATGAAAGATATAAGGCGAATGGGCCCTGTACAAGTCTGAGAATAAATTCATACAGACCGACGAATCTTTCTCCTTTTCATCTTTCACCGGCAACGTTTCTGGATCGTATATCCAAGGTCTGATCCATTTCGGCACATCACATTTCTGACACTTCCCGATATATCAGGTGCTCTAGCTCGGGTTAATACAGGGTGTTCCACCTAAGGCGGATTAATCCATAACTCTGTTATTAGAAATTTAACATAAAAGTGCTTTGGGTGGTAGTTGTCTGGAATAATTGTGCATATGAGGAAAATATTTTCAATTATATAGGGTGCTTCGTTTATTCTGCACGCCACCTAACTTTGTTATTTTAAATGGAACACCCTGTGTATTTTTACATTTTTGATTCCACGTTTAATTCTAGGTCGACTTTTAAGGGTTCCCTATACCTATCTCGTATAGTTTTTGAGATATTCAATTGTCTTTGAAAAAAATGACGATTTCAGCTCTTTGAATGAGGTCCAATAGCATTTAAACCATAAAAGCTAGAAACCTGCGGTTTAGACGATTAGATTTAGCACAAATTACCCTACCTTTTTCACTATGGGCAAAATGAATACGTAATCAGAGCCGGAAATATCGGACCCTACATTTGACAATTTTAAAACGTGAATACCTTTTTTTCAAATGGCATGACCCATATTAAATAGTGCCGTTGGATGCGAAATTAAATGCCCTTTCTACTGATAACGGGTTATCAATACTTATATCCAACAGTTTTCCAAGAATATTCGTTCTTTCTAAAGTTTGCAAAAATCGGATGTCTACAACGTCAAAAACTATAAGGGAATCCTAACAAAGTCGACCTAGAATTAAACGGGGATCAAAAAATGTAAAAATATACAGGGTGTTCCTTTTAAAATAACAGTTAGGTGGCGTGCAGAAAAAACGGAGCACCTAAATAATTGAAAATATTTTCCTCATATGACAATTATTCAAAACTAACAAAGCACTTTTTTGTTAAATTTCTAATAACAGAGTTATGGATGAATCCGGCTTAGGTGGAACACCCTGTATAGGGGAAAGCACCCCGAGCGAGAACTAACCCCAGATTATGCATTATTAAAATGAAACATTTTCTTTCTTCTATATAAATTACTAATTGATGAAATTGCGCATGATTACTAGAGTTGGATAATCGGTGCCGCGTACATGTGGCGCGGCTTGCGGGTGTTAATAGCGGGGGCCGGGAGCACGTGCGCAGAGTTCAAATTACGCTGTAAACAAACTACATAGGTCTCCAGTTTGGGTCTCCAGATCGGGTGCGTCTGCTTCGCAGAAGAACTAAATCACTTTGCGATCGTAATTAGTGTAATTACATAAGTACATAATTTGTACAGCGTGCGTGCGTTACAAAAAAATGTCCACAGTGCCAAAGACGAAAAAACGGCCGCTGGATGACAATGTGAATATGTTTATTCGGGACTTTCCAGATTTGATGTATGATGGGGCAAAAATAGTGTGTACAATGTGTGAAAAAGATTTATTGTCTTGGGACAAGAGAGACTGCAAAAGACATATGTATAACTAGTAGGGAACATGTTAATTTAATATAAAAAATGGAAAACGGAGTTTATTTTTGATCTACTTTTCATGTTAATAACCTGTAATTTACCATTTGCATTACTTGACACACCAGCATTTAGGGACTTTTGGAAGAAATACAATCCTAAGTGTTACGCGTAAGTTGTGACACGGCATCGGCTCCGGTCCGACCGGAACAAATGAAATAGACGGTAGACGCTGCCCGAGTACTTACGAAACACGAAACGTATTTAGTTGGAATCTTTTTGTCTTAGTATTTATTTCAAATTAGTTTTGAGCCACCCTTCAAGCAACGTGGACGTGCTAACTGAGTAAAATTGCCGGAAACTTGTCTCAAAACTTTAAACGCGTTTTCTCAAAACTACTTTTTTCGAGTTGGCGTGCACGATATATCAAGTTCTAATGAACCGATTTATTTGAAATTTGGTGTGAATGTTCTTTATACATTCCTATATCGTCTCAAGCACGCTCAGATCAAAATTTTTAATCTTACTATTTAAAAAAAAATCGGAATTGTTAAAAAATCATGCAAAAAAACATTTTTTTTTTCAAACGGCCGCCATTTTATGAAAAAAAAAATGTTTTGAGTTTTCCAAGGTTCGGGGTATAGGGGCATCTATATTAATTAAGAATCCGTTCGGCTTTTTTGTTTCAGATGTCCAGAAGGGTGGAAATCATGCACGCAAGGACACCCTTTTTTTGGACCCCCCATTTTGCCAGCTCATAACTTTGTCAGTTTTGAGTCTTTTTTGTTCAGTTAATTTTTTTATGTTATTTAAAAATATCAATAAACAAATGATAAAAAAATGGATGATAAAAATATTTTTTGTTTCGTTTGTACAGAGCTTCAAAAACCGCCCGAAATTCATGCCTCTAGACTAAAATACCCATTTAATCCCCATAAATCGACATTGCCCCTGTTACTAGCTAGCAAAAGACTAAAATACTGTACTAGCGCAACAATTAGGGATGTGGTTCTGAATACGTTACAACACTTTGAACTCTTAATAAGTCAACTATATATCTTTATTAATGATTACTCGTCGAGGCGGCTACTTTAGAAGATTTTCTCATCAGGCGGGGAAGCGTGTACACAGTTTTTAATTAACATGCTAATGAAATTGAACTACTAATGGACGGTTATTTGGTTTATGACTAACTCATAATAACTCTTTCATCGTTAATAAAAAAATCACACAGACGAGAACCGATCATAAAATCATTATATGACAAAAGTTACTTGTCTACATTTTTCAGTAATACATACATGTATGTTTGAAATTTTATTCAACTCGCAAATATAAAATTTAAAATATAAATTATTAGTTTGCAACTTTTTGAATGAAAAGTTGATTTGGCACTAATTAACTTAGTTATTGTTTCCATATTTGTTTGTCTATTTACTGTTATATTTTTGTATCCGGCTAAGCTTTTTTAGACAACGTGATTAATAGGGTTCGGAAAGTTTGGTGTTACGCGTGTTAAACTACGTTAGACTGTCCTACACTCCCGCGCCGGGATGGCGTACTGTTGCGCATACACGGGTTCTGGATCATTATCGGGAACATTATCTACAAGGCGCTTAAAGAATACCCTTTATACTTTTATTATCATAGAGTTTTATAGTGCCGAGTCCTGTGTTACAGCACACATTTCCGGATCCTAGTGATTAGCTAGTAATCCTGTGAAATAATAATATATTAAAACCATTATACAGTGGGGTCGTAAAATTTTGAACAAGTTCTAACTTTTTTTTGGAAACATTTTTACAAACGTTCGGACAGGTGTGATTTTTTTCCATAAACACTTTCATTTCGAGATCGTCTTTCTTTTCGAGATACGACATCTCGGGAAAACCGTGTTAGAACTATTTCGATTTTCCACTTTTTTTTTTACGAAATGGTCATGCAAAATTCATTTGCCTGACTATTTAAAAAAAAAATTCAATAATAGTAAAATCAAAGTAGTTCGAACACGGTTTTCTGGAGATGGGTTATGTTGATGATTTTCAAAGTAAAATTTCACTTATAATTCGAAAATGAGGTAAAAAATATCATGTTCCATTTAAAATGACAAAGTCGACAGCAACTTCCGGTATAACCGAAAGTGCCCTGCTATGCCAATATTTCTAAAGAGATTACACCGATAAACAGTGTAGAAAACAATGCAGAACAGTGTAATCAGGTCCAAAAAGAGTACAGCGTCAATATCTCAATTGAGAAATCTTATTTATTTTTGTATTAGGTAATTATTTTTCTTTTTACTATAATTTCTAACATATGTAGGTAGTTTTATTATTTTTTAATAAAACAGATCTCTACGCCATCTCTGACTATGTAAACTATTGCCGCATAATATGGCGTCCCTGCATAATGAGCACGTGATTCCGAATATTTTCACCGGTTTGTATTGGATGATTTGTGATGACCTAATGACTCATATAATGTATTTCTTGTCGGAGTACCTACTGATAAAACTGTCTGTTTTAAAAAATTATTCACGCTTTTATAAAAAAATATTCAAGTTTTGCCTTATTGTAAAATTCATCGAGGTTAATTTTTTATTCAAAAAGGACGCAATAAATGAAAAAAATGCAGAAGACATTTTTTACTTAAAATTTAAGGTAGAATAAGGGAACATTTTTTAAAAGTAAAAATTCGTTTTTTATGGGGCCCCATGAGGCCCCACAATGAAAAATATGACGAATCACGGAATTTAAAACATACCATCGTATTTTACGCAAAATTTTCAGTAAAAAATGTCTCGTGCTATTTTTCAATTTAAGGCATATTTTTAATGCAACAAATTTAAAAACTTTTGATTCTAATAAAGTTTTCTATTTTTTTACTCTAAGAATGCGCATTAAATTGAAAAAAATGCAAGAGACCTTTTTTACTCAATATTTTATGTAAAATACCGTGGTATTTTTAAAATTCCGTGATTCGTCATATTTTTTGTTATAGGGTCACATGGGGTCCCATAAAAAAACGAATTTTCAAAATCGGACACCAGATTCGTAATCAGCGACCCTAAAAACCTTATGATATGCCAAGATATAATGTAAAAATGGTAAATTTTCACATTTAGAGCCTTCTAGCGGTCATACCGTTGTTCATCCCATTCTGGGACAAAAGCCATCCGAAAGTAAAGTTGTCAAGCTTTTTTTTAAGCAAAAAAAAATGTTTTTTTTAAGAAGTCAACTTTTCCAAATTTAGATTTTAAAATTTTAACCCTCTGAAAAGGGGTGAAAACTACCCTTAATGAATTAAAAACTATTTTTATCGCAATCTACGGGAAAAATGCGATGTTTGTACTAGTTTTTCAAATTTTTTTATTAGCGCTGATTTGCCTACAACAGTCGCGAATTTAAGATTTTCTAAAAAGCTCTAATTTTGTGACCGCTCGTGACGAGAGCGTAATGTGACTTGAGCTCTAAAATTTTAGGTATCAATTTTTCTTATCACATACTACTTATATACAAAGTTTCAGAGAAATCTATTTTTTAGTAGTGCAGTTGGCCTGGAATGCCCCATATACATTTTTTTTTATAACTAACACTTCGGTTCGGTTCACAAATAAAGTTTTCTTCTTTAATATTACATAACGTGTACGACCGGCAAATGTAATGTTTTAAAAACGAAGTACACAACTTATAGCTTTAATTCCTTTTACTAAGGCAAATGTTACTGGCTTTTGGGAATTTTCATCACAGTGAAGTACGAACTTGAAACACAAATATGATTTACGAAAACGAATGTTGATAATTAAATTTCTCGTTTTTAAAAATTAGTAAATGAAATGACTCCTGGCAGGGCGTTATTTAGGTATGTATAATATATAAATATTTTTAATAACTGTAGATTCATTAATAATTTGTAAATAATTTGACGTTAACTTTCCCGTAATTCTAAATTGAAAACTGGTAATTTTGGAAATACTCGTTGGTTATTAGTAAATGCCAGCGTCTCCGAAAACCAATTTCGTATGACCATACGAATTTCTAGCTCTCATTTATGCATAGTTTCCGTTTCATATTGCCTCTCCGCAGTCTACCCCGTCCCTCCATTCCAATTGCTGTAATTCAGTTATCGCGAGTTCTTCGGATGCTTTACGCTACCGAACACGCCGTTTTTCTCTGTTTATCTTTGTTATTACATTCTTCGGGGATGCGATGAAAGCGAACTGGTTTATTAGGATGGAGGTTCTTTCCCCACTTTATTACGGCGAAATGCCTGCGAATGCCGCGAAAAATACACACACGTACCGCAAGCAGGCACCGCTCCCATCGGATCTCCACGGCGCGGACGAAATTTAAAAGCGAACGGGAAGGAATAACCTCGAGTCGCTTTTAATAAGTCATGTCTGGGGGATGTAATTAAGCGAGTTAACGAGATTTTTATCCCGAGTAAGGGAATGCATGTTTGCAGTGTTTTTGCTCGCATCGTTAATTATACCCGGAAAATAGAACTAAACTAACCGGAAACTAGAATTGATGTATAACTAGATTCAGAAGCTCCTTAGACCACACTTCACACAATTCGGTATATGTGCTTTCTCATTGAAAATAATTGATAATGAATTTCTCCATGCTGCTTTTCTCACGTGTACTATAATGTTGCATCTAAAGGTGCGTACAAACCTGCACACGCATGCGGTGAGAAGCTACGCATACACATACGTATGCAAATCTGGACGGCGTTTGCGTGGCCTCTCGCCGCATGCGTTACCTCTCGCGAATGACTTGAGCGCGAGTTACGTCCGCCACTCAGCTGACGCATCGATAAACAGGACACCAAGTAACAGCGACATCAGCATATTTGCTTGTTTACCGATGTATTGTTATAATATTCGAATATGATAAGTTCAATGAATTCAATCAGTTGTAATCTAGCTTCCTTTCAATAAAGAAGTCTCGTTTTTTTTAAAAATCCTTTTCGTCGGTACACGAACGTAAGTGGCGCAGTCGGTAGGATAGTGGAAGGCGGTCAATTCGACGGTTTATCGAATTTCGGGAACAAAAATCGTCTCGAGGTCCTATCCGTTTCAACGGGGAATCCACTATCCGAAAAATCGGTCCACGAAGAGGGAAAACGAAGATTACACCACCTGGTATTGGACAGCATCGCCGAAACCAGTCAAGCCCTGGGGGAACAACCTATAGGCAGTAGTTTAAGGACGTAGGATAAGAAAATGCTCAAGTCGATTCTACTGTAAGTGCTCATTCCTTTTCTTTTCATTTTTGCTGCACTTTTTGTGGTCTTAATTGTGATTTTCAGCAAAGACGAAAAAAATAAATACATTGACTAAATTTAAGATATCTATTAAGAACTATTGATTATTGGAAATCCAATAAATAAAACCAATAGGTATAAGATTAGTAAATTTGTAGATTCTATTAGATACATCATAATGCCCAACGAAAATCCTGTCAATTATCAACTTTTAAAATTGTATGTGGACACCATACCTCATTATGATGGTAATCCACACACGTTAGGAGTCTTTATCGATAATTGCGAAAGCTTAATCGATACTTTTTCAGACCCTAATAATCAACCAATTAATAATTTTATTTTGCGAGCTATTATTGGCAAATTAACAGGAAGGGCTCTCTCTTTAATAGGGTCCCGAATTGAATTAAGAACGTGGCATGACATAAAAGGTGCATTAAATCTTAGTTTTGGTGATCAACGTAATATTGATTGCCTAATACATGATCTTATCGTTTTGCGGCCACATAAAAATGAAACTCCTTATAATTTTGGTATGAGATGTCAAGATGCTAGAAGCCTAATCATAGCTAAATTAAATTCATTGGTTAATGTTTCAAATGAAGAAAAAATAATTAGATTGCGAAGTTACGATGATCTTGCTTTAAAAACATTTATTGGAGGTCTCACAGGTCCAATTCAGAATAATGTTCGGTTACGTAATCCAGACAGTTTGGAAAAAGCCATGAGTATATTAATTGAAGAGGAAAATTTTCTATATTCACAAAACCGAGGTAATGCATTAAATGCGCAAATTTCTTTTAGGCCCCAAAATAGGATTATTCCTACCCGGAATAATAATCAAAATTTTCAAAGATCGCAACCACCAAACATAAGACCTAATTTTTATCCATCAAGTAGCAACCAGGCATTGCCAAATTTCCATCAAAGGCCAAATTTTCAACCTAATGTAACTTCATATCAGCCAAACATTAATAGAAATTTTAACGGACAGCCCAGTCAATCAAATTGGCGACCAAATAACTTTTCAGTTCAAAGACATCCTTACTTCTTACAACGGCCAAGCCATTTAACCCAAAATCAATATTCAGGAAATTCTAACTCAAATAGTTCGTCGCAAACTGTGAGAAATTCTAAATGTGAACCGATGGACACCTCATCTGGTAATTCGCGAGTTCAACCCAAACGAAATTTCACTCACACGGAACTTTTTACCCAAAATATACATGAAAATGATTGTTTCGAAAATCCTTATTTCGATCCAAATTATAATGTCGCAGAAGGGTACTATAACGAGAATCAGGAATATATCCCAGAATACCCCGCCGAAAATCCGGAATGCCTTATGGGTGCCGGATATATTGAAAATAATTTTTACGAAGATCAGTTTATCCAAAACACGTATCAAGAACCCGATTATACGCAAATCGGACCGAATCAAAATAATAATGGCGCACAAAATTCCGAAAATGTAAATTTTCAAATGAGTTATACACAGAACAACCAGACTTAATATTAGTAAATTTTTCAAAGTCCAACTTACCTTATATTTTTTATCCCACAATTAAATGCAAATTTTTTGATCGATACTGGCAGTACAAAAAGTTTAATAGACCCGAAACTAGCCTATAAATTTTACAGGAGATTTATTTTTAAAGAAAAATTCAATATTCAAACGGCCCATAGTATCAGTTACCATGACGAAGTAGTAATTATTCCAATTTTTAAAATCTTTAATGTAAAAAAGAAACACACAAATTTTATCTATTTAATTTTGATGAAAAATATGATGGACTTATAGGAGTGGATTTACTTAAACAATTAAATGCTAATGTGAACGTCACTACCCGACAACTAACAACCCCTAATGCTACAGTTCCGATAATTTTTTGAACCCGATACTACTCAAAATTTAAGCCAGAATAGTTCTAAAATTAACATCAATATTGACATCCCATCTCGAACTACCCAAGTAGTCAAAATACCGGTAAAGCATAAGAACGGCATAGGAGTCTTAAATAATCTCAAATTTGGTAATGGTGTCGAAATGCCAAAAGCTTTAGTAAACACACAAAATAATTTTGCGTTTACAACAATTACAAATAGTAACGAACAACCTATAAAACTCGAAATTTCAGAACCTTTTGATGTCGAATATCTAAATTTAATTGATATTAACTTTATCGAAAAAATGGACACCGACGTCCCCCTTGATCAATTTCAGGATGATTCACTAAAACAAAATTTAAAAAAATCTCAGATTAAATCATTGTAACAAGGAAGAATATGACGCAATTCGAAAACTTTGCTTCGAATATAGGGACATCTTTTATTGCGAAAATATACCGCTGAGTTTTACTAATGAAATAACCCACAAAATTAATTTGAAAACGGATACACCAATTTTTTGCAAAATCATATCGCTATCCAGAAATTCATAAAAACGAGGTAAAGTCACAAATTTCAAAAATGCTAGACCAAGGCATCATCCAGCCAAGTACTTCACCATATTCTAGCCCAATTTGGATTGTGCCGAAAAAATTAGACGCGTCAGGTCGTAAAAAATGGCGACTTGTAGTAGACTATAGAAAATTAAATGAACAAACGGTAGACGATAAATATCCCCTGCCGAATATTACAGATATTTTAGACAAATTAGGGAAAGCAAATTACTTTACTACGCTAGATCTTGCAAGCGGTTTTTATCAAATAGAGGTGGATCCTAACGATATACAAAAAACAGCTTTCACAACTGAAGGTGGGCACTACGAATTTAAGCGTATGCCCATGGGTCTTAAAAACTCTCCCTCCACTTTTCAGAGAGTTATAGAAAATGTTCTGAGAGGGTTACAAGATGAAATTTGTCTTGTATATCTCGACGATATCATTATTTACAGTACATCACTCGAAGAACACATTGAACGAATTAGAACAGTTTTCGATCGTCTCAGAAAAAGTAATTTTAAAATTCAACTAGATAAATCGGAATTTCTCCGAAAAAGAGGTACAATATTTAGGACATATAATAACACCAGAAGGCGTTAAACCTAATCCTGATAAAATACTCGCCATAAAACAATTCCCTATTCCAAAAACTCAAAAGGACATTAAAAGCTTTCTAGGACTTTTAGGATATTATCGACGGTTTATTCGAGATTTTGCCAAAATTACCAAACCTATGACCAAATGCTTGAAAAAGAATGCGAAAGTAATACATGATAAGGACTTTATTGAATGTTTCAAAATTTGTAAAGATATACTGACAAATGACCCAATTTTACAATACCCCGATTTTAAAAAACCATTCATTTTAACCACAGATGCAAGTAACATTGCTTTGGGAGCCGTCCTTTCCCAAGGAGACATCCCAAATGATAGACCTGTGGCATTTGCTTCCAGAACCCTTAACGAAACTGAACAAAAATACAGTACTATAGAAAAAGAATTGTTAGGTATTGTGTGGGCATGTAAATATTTTAGACCTTACCTATTTGGCCGAAAATTCACCATAGTTACCGATCATCGACCCTTATTTTGGCTTTTTTAATCTTAAGGAACCAAATTCTAAATTAATTCGTTGGCGTCTCAAACTAGAAGAATACGATTACAATATTATTTATAAAAAAGGAACATTGAATACCAATGCTGATGCACTGTCACGCATTGCAATAAATGCCCTGGAAACCGAATCTACAGTAAATAACCCTGGTGAAGTAAATCAGGACATTGTTGAATTTTTGAGGTCTCTTGCGGAAAATCCAATACAAAATAGTTTACCTTCTACATCAACTGCTCCTAATGACACACGTCCAAATATAATACAGGACATCCAAATAAATCCACCTAATGATGATCAATCAATAAACACACCTCACTCTAGTAGCAATGATACCGCAAATAAAGGTATACCAATTTTGGATGAAATAATTAATAATAAACATAGTCAAATTATTGTCAAACCAAATGTTCACGATAAACTTGATATTCAAAATAACGATTTTCAAACTTTAAAAATTGTAGAAGTGAAAATACCAAAAAACAATGAAATTTTAGTTTTTGAATTCCTTAGAGATTATACTACATCTGAAAAACCATTTTATATATACTTTTATGACGAAACATTGTTTTCTAATTTTAATAAAGTCTATATGGAAAAATTTTTCGAAAAAGGTTTAAAACTTATACGATGTAATAAAATTGTAAATTATGTTCGTGAGGAAGATGAACGCTTAATGCTAATTAAATTCCAACATGAGGGTAAATGTAACCATAGAGGTATACAGGAAACTTTAGAAAAACTAAAACGTAATTACTATTGGCCCAACATGAAAATTGACGTGACTAGATATATCAATGATTGTACTATTTGTCAAACTTCGAAATATTCTAGAAATCCGCCATACGTACCTTTACTTCTTACAGAAACTCCGTCAAAACCTTTCGAAATCATTCATGTTGATATTTTTAAATTCGATAATAAATGTTATTTGACAATATTAGATAAATTTTCAAAATTTGGCCAGGCTATCCAAATTAAAGGCACCTCAGCCATAGAAGCATGCAACGCTTTAACGGAATTCTTTAGTTATTGCGGACTACCTGCTAAAATTGTTATGGACAACGGTTGTGAATTTAATAACGAAACTATGAAAGAACTTTTAAAATCTCACAAAATTGATATACATTTTACGACTCCTCTCCACCATGAATCCAATTCACCTGTCGAGCGATTTAATTCCACTATTCTAGAACATCTAAGAATTCTACGAAATAAACATAAAGATGACCCTTATTTAATGAAATACGCCATAATCGCCTATAATAGTTCAATACACTCGGCGACAGATTTTACGCCATATGAATTAGTGTTAGGGCATACACAATCTCGCGACCCTTCTGATTTCATGAATAAAACATTTTATTCAGATTATGTACAGAATCATAATGATAAGTTAAAATCCGTATATAGCGAGATAGCGGAAAAATCTAAGGAAGCTAAAAAGAAAGTAATAGATAAAAGAAATACAAAAGGACCGGAACAACAACATTTTGAGATAAATCAAACGGTTTACAAAGCAAGTAACCGACGTAATAAAAAAGAAAATAAATTTAATGGCCCGTACAAATTAATTGAAATGCTAGAGAATAATAAAGTCAAAATTCAAAATTGTAAAAACAAAAAGACAGAAGTTATACACATTAAAGAACTAAGAAGACCTTCTGTTACAGAATCGGCTACTACTACGGCGTCGTCACAACAATAAAAACCGATACTCCTAAGTTCCATGACCTTAACGACAATCCCGGTTTGCTACCCCTAAAATTAGGCAGTGCACAAAACAAAATTGACCACTGGACATTTATTCAAATTTATGATATTAGTGAAGTTATCAATGAATTTTATTATCTTCAAAAATCAATGGCTCAACTAAATAAAACTATTAGAAATTCAACTAATAATTTCAGTTTGTATCAGGAATATCAGAATTCGTATCATCTTATCGTTGCATTCGAAGACAAATTAAAAGCTCAAATTTACGAATTAAATCCTCTTCTTTCAAAAAGACATAGGCGTGGTCTCATAAATGGACTAGGCTCTGTAATAAAGGCCGTATCTGGCAATCTTGATCAAAGCGATGCAGAACGATACGATCAAGCTATAAATACTTTATCAAATAATCAAATAAAAATAAAATCCTTAATGAAAGATCAAATTACTTTACTCCAGACATCCATAAAAAAATTTAAAGATAGCATAGATCTTCTCAAGTATAATCAAATAATTTTTTAAAACTCGTCTTACAAAACTAGAAAAGGCAATTCAAACGGCGCACCTTGAAAATGAGGAATTTTTACCATTTCCTGGTTTTACAAACCCTAATGTCACAAATTCTTACGACTTACCAAATAATATATGATATACTTGAAAAACTTCAGGTAGCTATAACCTTTTCAAAATTAAATACGTTTCACAGTTCAATTATAGAACCTACAGATTTACTTTCGGAAGTTTTGTTTGTTTCTAAAAATTTGAATAAAAATAAACTTCCTTTTGAACCTGTCCTAGAAAACATGTTACTATTCGAGAAGGTAATGGAAATCAGAAGTTATAGTAAAGGAAGTCAAACTATTTTCATTTTAGAAATACCAATAGTTCAACTTGAAAATTACAATTACTATCACTTGTATTCGTTACCTATCCCAGATACCAAGTCCTTCAAAACAATAATTCCACATTCTAAGTACCTTCTCCTTAATGAGCAAACTTACGCCTTCACGGACGCAGCATGTCAAGAATTAACCCCTGAAGAGTTCCTGTGTCAACAAGCCAATACCATAAGAGTTCAAGAAGACACCCCATGCGAAGTCCAACTCCTGCGATATTCCGGAAACATGACCAATTGTCAATACACCCCCGTTCACCTGAGCAGCCCTAAAATTCAGAAGATAGAAGAAAGCAAGTGGATAGTAGTCACCCCTGGACATCTCGTCGCATATCAACGATGTGGAAATAACAAAGACAATATACCTTTGTGCGGAAATTACGTGATTGAACTAGGTGATCAATGTGAAATACAAATACAAGACACTTTGATAAAAACATTTCAAAATACAAAAAACACTTATCGGCAAGTAAACTTACCACAGATTCAGTTTACCAAACACCTTTCAAAGGGCAGCAACTTAAACCTTAAACCTTTAGAAATAAAATCAACAAATCTAGATGAAATAAAAAACATTTATGGTGCCTTAAGTGACGAAAAATCAAAACTGGACAATATTAGAGAACCACCTGTGCATTTTCATAAAACTAGTTTTTATACCGTTTTACTTTATGTTCTATTTACTATTTTAATTATATATTTTGTAATCCGCCGCTGCTGGTTGCCAAGGGTGAAGCACATCCCTCCAAGGAGTACAACAGAGGAACCTCAAGTCCGCCCCAAGAACATAGGATTTTCGAACTCTGGGACAACCCCATAGTTCTCTCAAAGGCCGGAGGAGTTACGTCCGCCACTCAGCTGACGCATCGATAAACAGGACACCAAGTAACAGCGACATCAGCATATTTGCTTGTTTACCGATGTATTGTTATAATATTCGAATATGATAAGTTCAATGAATTCAATCAGTTGTAATCTAGCTTCCTTTCAATAAAGAAGTCTCGTTTTTTAAAAATCCTTTTCGTCGGTACACGAACGTAAGTCGCGCATACCGTGAGCCAGACTGGTGTCGGTTTTTTGGCGCACATCAAAGAAACATACGTGTGCGTTCGCGCTCAATTTGGAGGGGTTTTTGTGCCGTTCTAGTTTAAAGCGAGACTAGTGCGGAGTTGTTGACATATTTATATTGTACCGTTTTATTTATTTCGGGTTCGTGAGGTGTGAAAAATTAAACTCGCACTTTTAAACTAACACTATTTATTTAAAACATACAACTACGGACTAAACATTACGTAACTACACTAATTTATTTTTATACAATTTATATTAGAGCATTGTACGGAAAGCCGCGATGATATTCAAATAGAGACTAGAGACTCGCGTCGAAATACCCCGTTATATATCCCTATAGAAGGGTCGCGTATCTGCCAGAAACAGGCAGGGGCGGCCCAGCGTTCGTAACACTATGTATTTGTGGCTGGACGCTGGAAAATGGAGTGGTCAAATGAACAGTGTATGGAATTAATAGATCAATATGAAAAAATCCCTATATTACGGGATCCAAAAAATAAGTTCTATTGTTCAAAAACGAAGAAAGAGGATACATGGGAAACAATTTCAAAAGAATGAAATATAGAAACTTAATGTTATAGCTAGGCGCTCTTTAGCAGATATGGCCTTTCTTAACACTGTATCTTTTTCATTACATTAGGTATTCAAAGTCTTCTAATGGCATACGTACAACGTTTTGAAATTGTCCGGTATTTGGTTCTAAAGCCTATCTACTAATAAATCGGAGCTCATATGTCGAGTTCTTCTTTTAAATAAATGCGTCATCCACCATCGTCTATTTTTCTTATCTTTTTTCTTTTTTTAATAAACCACTAATGACTACAAATGCGGCACTGACCATAACCAACTCGTTAGACATTTTTACCACGCATGGATGGAGCGATTTGAGCACGCACGCATATGCGGCGATAAAAGTTTCAACGAATGCTCTGAGCGCGAATGGATTGAGTACGCACGCATATGCGTAGCTTCTCACCGCATCCGTGTGCAGGTTTGTACGCCCCTTAAGGCAGAGGCGATATTCGCTAACAAAAACCAACCCTGTTGTATATTAGTTTTATTGCTATATAGGTACGAGGTATGGCTATTAAATAACCGAACTGATGAAACTACCAGCGCGCTGCAAGCGTGTCACGACAAGTTTGAACAGAACTGTGTCTGGTGATACCTTCCCCACCCTGAGCTCGCTGGACAAGCCAGTGGATCGCTCAGTTTGACTGAAGCAGTCGTTTGAATTAGTCTACGTACCAGTGACGCATCGAAAAAATGTTAAGTGTTCAGATGGAGCAACGGGTTAATCTCAAGTTTCTTGTTAAACGGGAAAACTTTTATAGAAGCTTATGCAATGTTGAAAGAAGTACACGGGAATAAATGTTTAACCCGCATACAAGTTTTGAATGGTCTAAATGGTTTAAAGAGGGACGTGACATGACCGATGATGATTCGCGCCCCGGACGGCCCTCATCGGCAAAAACGGACGAAAACATTGAAAAAATTGGCAAATTAATTAACGAAGATCGTCGTTTAAGCATCCAACGGCTTGCTGAAATAACAGGAATCGACAAAGAATATGTTCGCCAGTTTTTACATGAATCGTTCAATATGCGCAAAGTTTGTGCAAAACTGGTGCCAAAACTCCTCACTCCCGAGCAAAAAGAATCAAGAATGAACATTTGCTCTGACATTCTAAACAACATTGACAGTGATCCAGGCTTGTTAGATACGGTGACACTGAAGGGGACAAGATTCGAAAGTGTGGAAAGTTTTAAAGCAAAAGCGACGGATGTTCTGAACCAGCCGACAGAAGCGGACTTCCAGCACAGCTTTCAACAATGGAAAGTCGTATGGAGCGGTGTAGAGATCGCCAAGTAGAGTACATTGAAGGCGAAAAAGTTGCTACTGTAATTGGTAAAGAATAAAAGTGTTATGACAGCAGTTCGGTTATTTAATAGCCACACCTCGTAAATGTTGACGTCAGTAATTAATGGTAACAAATAACCCTTGTACAAAGTATGTCTTGGGATACATATGATCTTTTGTGGTCTCTTTTAAACGACCTTATTTAACGTCTGTACATCGACACGACAGACTCAGATTTTGTCACTTTGGGGTTGATCTTCAAGCAGTACAGTTCATGTTACATTAGAGAGTTAAAGCAAGATATACAACGTGAACTTAAACGTACAACCAAATGTTGCTTTGTGCAACTTAACGACATCATCAGACAATTCCCCTAGGATACTACTTACTTAATACTTACAGATTTTACATATTAAAAGTAAAATCTGTGTACATACGTTGAACACGTAAATACTACAGGGGTTAAAATATTAATATGCATGCGTCATTTTGTACGTTTACTGTCACGTTTTATGCATTGATTTAATTACACAGGTCTACAAAATAAAAAAAGTTCTGTCTTTGCAGTCAGACCCATCATGTCATATGTATTTTGATGCACTGAAACCAAATTTGGCAAAATAAAATTTTTCTACCGCATCAATTTTTCTCTCCACCCCCATATAACCCCCATAATTCTTATAGAGGAAATTTTTTGAAAAAAATTCTTTAATTATTTTTTATGACCTTTACATTGGTTTTTTGGTCGCTGATCACGAATATGAAGTTAAGAATAAATTTCGACTTAATGACAGCTGTCAACAAGCTGTAAAATTTCACTAAAAAAGTAAAAAGTTGATATTAAATGCATATTATTAAGTTTTTTTTGGGTTGCTGATTACGATTCTGAAGTCAAAAATGAATTTTGACCTAATGACAGCGTCAGCAAGCTGTCAAAATTTCTAAAAAAAAAATAAAGAGATGATGTTTAGTACATATTTATATACAGGGTGGACCATTTTAACCTTTAATAGGAAATAACTCGGCCGGTAAGCGAAAAAATAAAAAAAATTGATCCAAGAGTTGTTGGGCAAGGAGGGGGACGTACGACCGTAACCTTAAATTTGACCTCGACGTTGACCTTGAGGGTTATTTGAAGGTCAAAACAACTTTTTCAAATGGAAACAACTATTTTTGATCCCGGATTTGAAGACCGGGGAATTTTACGTCCAAAATGGTACTTCTCAACAAGGTCATGACAAGGTCATAACAAGGTCGAATGAAGGTCAAATTTTCTAAAATTGTTAAATAACGAGGGCTAGCTCGGGATAGAGATGGGAAACAGTAAAATGTTCCGATTAAAGTTGCCAGGGTCGAATAAAGTCACTTCCTGATACCAATGATCTTGACGTTCCAATAACCTTAAAAATCGAAAAATTGTACTGTTTCCAATCTCTATCCCGAGCTAGCCCTCGTTATTTAACAATTTTCGAAAATTTGACCTTCATTCGACCTTGCCATGACCTTGTTGACAAGTACCATTTTGGACGTAAAATTTCCCGGTATTTTCAAATCCGGGGTCAAAAATAGTTGTTTCCATTTGAAAAAGCTGTTTTGACCTTCAAATAACCCTCAAGGTCAACGTCGAGGTAAAATTTAAGGTTATGGTCGTACGGCCCCCTCCTTGCCCAACAACTTTTGTATAAAACTTTTTTTATTTTTTCGCTTACCGGCCGAGTTATTTCCTATTAAATATTAAAATGGTCCACCCTGTATATAAACATGTATTAAACATCATCTTTTTATCTTTTTTTAGAAATTGTGACAGCTTGCTGACGCTATCATTAGGTCAAAATTCATTTTTGACTAGAATCGTAATCAGAATATCAACTTTTTACTTGTTAATGAAATTTGACAGCTTGTTGACAGCTGTCATTAAGTCGAAATTTATTCTTGACTGCAGATTCGTGATCAGCGACCAAAAAAAAAAAACAATATAAAGGTCATAAAAAATAATTAAATAAACGTTTTCAAAAAAATTTCCTCTATAAGAGTTTATGGGGGTTATATGGGGCTGGAGAGAAAAATTGATGCGGTAGAAAATTGTTTTTTGCCTTTGGTTTCAGTGCATCAAAATACATAGGAAATAATGGGTCTGATTGCAAAGACAGAACTTTTTTTATTTTGTAGACCTGTGTTATCTGTTATCAGTAATTAATAATACGTACATATATTAAATATTAATTAACCTGTAAGATTTTATGCTGTTTTGCACTACCTTTGTATTCATAAATTTGCCCGTATACCTTGAATATATTTGCAATAAATTCGACGACTACCATTTCAAATTCAACATCATAAATAACCTCACTGCCTTCGAAATTCTATATACTTTTTTACCAGGTCACAGATAGTGTTTCAAAAGCATAAAAAGAGCGCTGCGGCCAATCTCCATAAACACCAAACGAGACAGATTTTGCGTTGAAATGATTTATAAATGAAGCAAATATATGTATAATCAATACAGGCGCGAAAAAAGCGAACCGTCCCGAATGAAATTTATCACCGAGTGCCTGTGGAATATGAAATAGAAGAGGAGTTAGATTTATACGCAATGCAATACGAAAAAGCTATCGACAAATTTTATTTTTATGTCGGCAACATAATAGGCTTGCAGGTTGAATCGGCCTTGACATCTTCGAATGTAAGTCTGGTAGTGAAAATAACTCCCTCGCCACTCGTTATGTTAATAAACGCACAAACTTCTCATTACATACTGTTTTTATTGATCACTTACATTTTTTATGTTTACTTATACTTGTAGAACAACTGATATTTATCGGATACTAAACTGATACTTAACTGACACTAAATGGATACTTAAAGTATCCTAATAATTTCCATGGTAACATATGTTTCCCTGATGTATGGCATACAGTTAGAGGAAAGGAAGCCATAACACAATTAAACAAGCTGCAAAGGTTTACTTAGAAATAATATAGCCATGCAAACGACGCCTACCGCGCTATGGAAGCAATATCTTCCTCCATCTATGCATTCTGTTAGAGGCCGAGAGCCTCGCAGAAGTGTACAGGCTGGAAAATTCCAGATACTGATTCCCTACTGAGATTTTCGAAGAATTAAAAAAAAAACCGTATGTTAACACAACATATATCAATCGCTCGAGTGTTCAAGTGTTCCAGATCCCTTATCGTTCGACACAAATAAATGTGGGAGTGGAAGACAACAGCCACATGGAAGCTTAGCAGAACATAATATCTGGTACATGTATAGGTCTAAAATTGAACAATGTACTGGAACAGGTGCAACTAACGAAGTTGGAAATGAGCATACCTGTGAACCTGGGGAACTGTGTAATTGTATTTTAAACAAAAATAATTGCCTTGATTTCAGACAAAAAGAAATACCCGTTTGTGTGCTAGCAATGAGCTTATAAAAATAAGAGAAACCATGTCATCACTGATAGCAAAGCAGCACTGAAAGCCCTGGAAGCTGTAGAAATATGCCCAGGTCACAGTTAAAGACTGATGGATTTACTAATATAACTATTGTAAGACAACTGCATTACTTTGGCAGGGTCACGAAGAGAATAGAAAAAGCGGACTTCTTGGCAAATAAAGGGGCAGAAGTTTCACTGACCTGTGAACCTGAGGAACTGTGCAATTGTATTTCAGGCAAAAATAACTGCTCTTCTTCCAGGAAAAAAGAAACACCCGTTTGTGTGCTGGAAATGATCTTATAAAAATAAGAGAAATCATATCATCACTCGGAAAAAAAGCCCCGGAAGCTGTAGAAATATTTCTAGGCTACAGTTAAAGACTGATGGATTTACTAGTACAACTACTAGTGCCAGAACCCAACTGTGGAGAGGAGGAAGACACTTCTAGGATACACAGCTCTGGTAGCTATTAGACATTTTATCTTTGAGGCTATAACAATAGAATCAAAAGAGGTAATATACGCTCCATTGGAAACTGTCCTTGAATTCCATGCCTCTTTCTATAGGCGATTATTTGAAGTATAACTACATGCTATTGTGGACCATGCAGTCTTATCACTACTTAGGTTGGGCGTAATTTTCACCAAAATTATTTAAACATACCCTATCAATTCCATAACGTTGTAATAACGATGAAATTCTTAAAAAATAATTTCATTTCAATTTAGCAATAAAGAGAACCCAAGCAAATAAATATCTCCTCTACCGTACACGATACTCAACGACTGATCTTCCTCTCTTGATTTGAGGGACTCTCGAATGATACATTTTTCATTTGCGCGCCGAACGTTCTCCGTGACAAGTAGATGGCGCTGCGATATTTCATCCATTCGCCGCCTCTTCGTATTCACGGAATGATGAATGTATTAAATATGTGTCTCTTTATTCCTCATATTTACAGCACAATGAGTTTCTTAAAGCGGTTTGGCAAGTACGTTGTCAATCTCGACTCAAAGGTGCGTCGTTTCGTTAATATTTTGGTTAAAAAACGCGGCACCGAAAAATGTAAAATTTCATACAGAAGTATAATGTCTATACACCATTATTCAATTTACATATAGGATAGAACATACAATTTACTTTAGTTCCATTCTTCATAATTCTTCATTATTAAAACGGAAAACATAAATATGTTTAACAGGTTCTTGATTTGTGAGGCCACAAACACATAAATATATACAGAGTGTCCGCAAATTACGCTGATAATGGTTAAGGATGACAAATATAGATACGATTTACGAAAAAATACTGGTAAAAAGTTTAATATTTGAGTTATTCCAAAGGTACTCCAAAGTTGTTTTGTTGTGTATGTGACACTATAAAGATATTCATGTGAAGTGTCACATTATAGGGTTCCGACGTAAAACAATTCAAATATCACATTAAGTCTCTACTCTCATTTTAACGTATTCAAAAACAGGTCATACATGTAGGTCATAGAGTTTAAGGTCATATGGATCATAAAAAGTCATATGGGTTAAGTTCGTATCAGTTATAAAGTTCCTATTAGTCATAAAGGTCATATATATATATATATATATATATATATATATATATATAGGTTATAAAAGTCATTCGGGTCATCAGTCATAAATGTCATAAATGGTTATAAAGTTCGTATTAGTTATAGAGTTCCTATTAGTCATAAAGGTCATAGAGGTCCTAAAGTTAATTTAGGTGATTGAGGTTGTGAGGTTAGGTTATGTTGGTTATAAAGGCCATATGGGTCATAAAGGCCATTCCGGCCATAAAGATCATAAGGATTATAAAGATGACGCAGGTTATAAAGGTCTTATTGGTAATACATTTCATACGAATCATTAAGATCATAATCAGTTATAAACTGATATTGGTCATAAAGGTCATAATGGATCATGAAGGGCATATGGATAATAAAGTATAGCATGGGTCATAAAAGCCATTATTCATACAGGTCATAAATATAGTCATAAAGATGATATCCGCGACTTCTGTGTATGAGCCATGTATGTTCTTCCGCGAATTGTCCATTTAAATGTGGAAAAATTGGATGTGGAGCTAGTGACTCCTTTGGCAGCGTTTTTCTTTTTGTTGTTGAAGTTTTAATTAGTTAACACATCCTAGTATGGAGATACAACCTTCAGCGTAATATCAAAAGGATGGAAAGATTTTTTACAAATATCGGAACGCTTTACTTCTTTCTGTTTAATGCAAATGAAACTGTATACAAAAAGACAGAGAATGTCTTCAAGAATTAAGTGATCTACATATTGCACTCTGAACTTCTCTGTAACATGTTCCGTTGAGCCATAACTGTACTTACTGCACAAAGAGAATCTATTATCGCTAGAATTAGGAATAAATCAGAACCGTTGCATGCCTTCCGGTAATAATAAGAATTGGATTGTATTCGGGAGCTCCCACGTTTCTATGATCTGAACCTTTCATCGTCCGCATTCTTTCGAACGAGAGACGAAAAAACTCATCAGAGTGAATTAATACGACGTGAAACGCAATATATAAAGGGATTTTCGCCACAAATTGGATTTTTATTACAACTAAAAGTAGGTATGCGGTGGTGACAAAAATATCTCTCTCGCGATATAAAAAACGATAGAAATAACTCTCCAGTTTCTAGTTACAGTTCCGCAGTCGTGGGGATACCAATAATCGTTGACCTGGCAATGAAAGAGGAGGAACGCGAGTATTTTCGACAGACAGGAATGTTTAGTGTGGGTTCATATCTGATTCAATAATCGTATAAAGGCCCATTCCGGGTAGGAGATAGACAAAGAAAGAGGCCGGAACCAGCCAACAGTGAGTTATAAAAGGCAACGTCTTCACACGGAATGGTAAGTGGCCGCGATTGGAGCTTAAAAAGCCTATAAATATCAAGTGGCATCTGTGACGCAAGTAATATACCGATTTCCTAGGGGATCATCTTCTTTCTCGCTTTTCTTCGCCATATCAGGGTCCTTGTGCTCTACATTTATTAGAAACCTGGAAAATGGTATGGTCGTTTATGCGCGACACATTATTTTATGTACTGTCCTTTGATAATGATATTCCAATAAATCATTGTTTATCCCTAAATTTATGATATACATACTAGCTGATAAACCACCGGATGATGTTTGATTTATAGTTTTGAGCTGACTGGCTGAGCTATATTTATAATAATACATAATTATATTATAAATAATCAAACGTTAGCTATCTAAATAGTAATATCCATAATATATTTTACATAATATCAATATTCTGTGATCTTAAAGTGTAGAGTGTAGTTAATGGAATTGAATGATATGATAGGTATTCATAAAATTAAATTATACAACTCTATGATAATTAAAGTAGGTATAAAACGTATTTTTTAAGCGCATATTTCTTGCCCCTGTATACCCATGCCTGTGCGTTGAATGTAATCCCGAACGAAGTCTTCGCAAGAACCCGGGACCCGTAATACACATTCTCCCTAAGACGGCGAGCTATTCCGATAGTGTTCTACCTGTCGGCGGTGTAAACGGGTCGATCGCCGCATTGAAAATAACATTTTGTCGCGAGTTAGTCACTCGTGAATTCGTGTACTCTATTTACATATTACCCGATTTTGTGTGGATTTCTGCAATAATGGCACAGTCGTTACAATTTGTGAATATATGTTTATATTGTATATGCAGATGATACTAATATTGTTGTAACAGCAAAATCCTATTCTGAACTCACAGACAAAATTTCTTCAGTTCTAAATAGTTTCGAAGAATAGTGTATAAAAAACAATTTAATTAGTAACACAAATAAAACAGTAATAATAGAATTTAAACCAAACTACAGTGAACCTAGTAACCTTCAATGTAATATTAATTGTCTTAAAATGTATTATTATTATTTTAATTATTAATATTATAATGTAATATTAAAAGTCTTAAAATCAAGTAATTCAACTAAATTTCTAGGAACACAAATAAATTACAAACTAAACTTTAGCGAACAAGTAGATTGTATTTGTAAAAAAATT
Source organism: Aromia moschata (assembly GCA_029963805.1). Taxonomy (NCBI): domain Eukaryota; kingdom Metazoa; phylum Arthropoda; class Insecta; order Coleoptera; family Cerambycidae; genus Aromia; species Aromia moschata. The sequence continues at coordinate 84,509 of JAPWTK010000933.1, forward strand.
AAATAAAACCTATTTTGCGTTTACAACAATAAACTCTAACCTCCACCAAGATTATTTAATTAATATGTAATATGCCTATGTGTATCCAATCCTAAGTAGCAATATCATTATATGGGGTCAAGCAAGTGACATTAACAGAGTATTTGTAATACAAAAAATAATTCTACGGTTAATATTTAACATTACCTATAATTCCTCCTGCAGAGAAATATTCAAGGATAGTGAAATACTCACCGTCTCTTGCATATTTATACGTAAGCGGCAGTATAATGCGTACATAGGTGGATATTAAATACATATTAAATGATACATTTTTATGTCATAGTTAGGCGAATTTACTACTAGCGTCTAGCCAGCACCAGGTCACGGTCGATCCGACCAATTAAACCGAAAAAGAACAATGCGCATGATTCTAGACAATTTTACTGCTGAGAAATAAAATAAAACTGTAAATCCTGTAATCAATTTTCATTAAATAATAAGACAATTTTTGTCTGTATTTCCTTAAAAACTAAATTTAATATCAAAAAAGAATCAAGCTAAGTTAGTAAGGTGATTGCTTTAAAACTTTCATATCAAAGTTTTGTGACTTACTGACTTCAAGTTTGCCGCCTTCATCGCGTTACACAGGTATTTCTCATTGGCCAGGATCACCCGTGACCTGGTACTGGCTAGACGCTATTCGTTTGTTGTCGTACTTGTTGTTTTGTTAATTTATATTTTATATTAGTATGCGAATAGTTGTTCGAAGGAGATGTGCTGGCATAAGTATGTGTTTTAGCTTACACACTAACGTAAAATCATTGGCAACTGACAATATTGATTGATGATACGCACTTTTCTAATCAGGCACTAGACCAGAATAAAATATAAAATTGTATTTCAAATTTTAACTCAAACAGCCCTACCGACAAACCGGATGCCTTCATACGCCTGCGCTAGCAATTGGATTGCTATTGGTTATCACCTCGTGTTTACATCTACTGAACAAAGAAGTTAAATTATTATCAATTGCCCTTCATTCGGCTATGTACGCATTAGGGTGCCGCTTACTGTATACAGGCTACTGTGCCATGTCTTTCAAAAGATGGGAAACTTTCATTTGACAAAATTCAGTTATGTTCAATACAAAAAAATCCCCAAAATATGCTGGGGGCGATCTGTTTAACCAGTTACCTGTTAATATAAAAAAGCCACAACATATAACATATGTAAAAGGGAGTTAAAGAAATATTTAAGTAAGAACGGATTTTACACATTCATTGAATTTTATGACAATAAGATAAATAATGTAGAATAAATTACCTGTGATAGTATATTCTATGTACTCTATGTTATTACTATTTCTACACTATTGTTTACTATTTTATCTATGCAATGATAATAAAACAAATGTGGACTATTTGAGCAACTATGTGGAATTATCTGTGATATATTTTATGTACTTTATAAAATTTATATTTTTATACTATTGTATACTATTTTATCTACTATTCTTACACTATTGTGTACTATTTTATATATGTTGTTTTGTATGACGTATCCTATATACAGTGTATGTATCAGAAATCGAAAAATAAAATATTATTATTATTACTAGACGGATCACATATTTTATGTACTTGCAATCGTCGATATATATTTCGTGATCGTCGAGAGTGTAAAAGACTCGAATATCCATAAAAAAAATACCTGAAAATTACTAATTTATTAGAAGACACATCTAATAAATTTCTGTTGCTAACAGTGGACAAAACAACATATTTGGCGGTAATAAGGTCGTTAATGCCACCGATACTGATTACGAGCCAGGCCCTGAGTTACAGCAAATGTTCGGATGCCTAGCTATGACAACCTTTTGGATTCTAAGTCAATTTTGTTTATTATATTTTGCAATATCGTTTTACTTTTTATGCACTGGGACCATCGGAAACAAATCACTGAAAATGTTTGATTGGATATGAATTTAACTAAATTTCAGACATGAAAATGAGAAGATTTAATTTAAGTTCAAGAGTCAATGATATTTTGAACATTTAGATGGTTAACTGATGTCCCATGGTTAATTTTTCATGTTATATTTCTCATAATTGTTTGATGTAAACATTATGTAAGTTTTTGCCTCTTAGAATATAACTCGCATAAAAACAGAAAAAAACAGAATCGCCAATATCCCAAGTCAATGGAAAAATGTTAGTCCTTTCAAGAATTCATGGGTTTAAATACTCCCACATTTCTTATCTTTTTGCGGAAATATTTGTTTTTTTTTCAATTTCTCTTCTACTTTGGTTCTGTTGTCAAAGTGTTACCCCGTCAGTCGCAACTGCTGGCAATACATTTTATTTGTGCCATTAATTCTTTATTGGGACGAAATGAAATATTTTTTGTCCGGATAAATACTGCCGTTTTTTTTCACAAAAAATTTTTTAAACTTTTCCCCCCCCCCTTTCCCCCCCCCCCCCCCCCCCCCCCAAAAAAGCCCCCCCCCCCATTTTTTTTTTTTTTTTTTTTTTTTTCTCCTCTTTTTTTTTTTTTTTTTTCTACCCAAAAAAAAAAAATAATTTTCCCCCCCCCCCCCCCCCCCCCCCCCCCCCTTTTTTCTTTTTCTTTCTCCTCCTCCTTCTCCTCCCCCCCCCCCCCCCCCCCCTTTTTTTTTAATTTTATCCCTTCCCCTTTTAAAATTTAATTTTTTTTTTTTTTTCCTCCTTTTTCCTTTTTTTTTTCTTTCCCCCTCTCCCCCCCTTCTTTCTTTTTTTTTTTTTTTTTCCTTTCCCTTTCCCCCCCCCCCCCCTCAAAATATACTACTTTTTTTTTTTTTTTTTTTTCTTTTTTTTTTTTTCGGTCCTCTCCTCCCTCCCCCCCCCCCCCCCCCCCCCCCCCCCCTCTCCCCCCCCCCCCCCCCCCCCTCCCCCCCCCCCCCCCCCCCCCCCTACCCCCCCCCCCCCCCCCCCCCCCCCCCCCCCCCCCCCCCCCCCCCCCCCCCCCTCCTCCCCCCCCCCCCCAAAAAAACCCCCCCCCCCCCCCCCCCCCCCCCCCCCCCCCCCCCCCCCCCTTCCTTTCCCCCTCCCCTTTCCCCCCCCCCCCCCCCCCCCTCCCCCCCCCCCCCCCCCCCCCCCCCCCCCCCCCTCCCCTCTCCCCCCTCTCTTCCTTCCTCCCCCCCTCCCCCCCCCCCCCTTTCCTTTTTCTTTTTTTTTCTCTCTCCCCCCCCCCCCCCCCCCCTCCCCTTCTTTTTTTCTGCTCTCCCCCCCCCCCCCCCCCCCCCCCCCCCCCCCCCCCCCCCCCCCCCCCCCCCCCCCCCCCCCCCCCCCCCCCCCCCCCCCCCCCCCTCCCCCCCCCCCCCTCCCTTCCCCCCCCTCCTCTCTTTTTCTTCTCCTCTCCCCCCCCCCCCCCCCCCCCCCCCCCCCCTCCCCCCCCCCCCCCCCCCCCCCCCCCCTCCCCCCCCCCCCCCTCTTCTTTTTTCCCCCCCCCCCCCCCCCCCCCTCCCCCCCCCCCCCCCCCTTCCCCCCCTTCCCCCTTCCCCCCCCCCCCCCCCCCCCCCCCCCCCCCCCCCCCCCCCCCCCCCCCCCCCCCCTTTTTTTTTTTTTTTTTTCTCTCCCTCCCCCCCCCCCCCCTCCCCCCCCCCCCTCCCCCTTCTCCCCCCCCCCCTTTTTTTTTTTTTTTTTTTTGGGTGTGTCCCTCCCCCGGCCCCCCCCCCCCCCCCCCCCCCCCCCCCCCCCCCCCCCCCCCCCCCCCCCCCCCCCCCCCCCCCCCCCCCCCCCCCGCCCCCCCCCCCCCCCCCCCCCCCCCCCCCCCCCCCCCCCCCCCCCCCCCCCCCCCCCCGCCCCTTCCCCCCCCTGTCCACCCAAAAACACCGCCCCCCCCCCCCCCCCCCCCCCCCCCCCCCCCCCCCCCCCCCCCCCCCCCCCCCCCCCCCCCCCCCCCCCCCCCCCCCCCCCCCCCCCCCCCCCCCCCCCCCCCCCCCCTCCCCCCTTTGGTTCCTCTGCCCGGTATAGGCGTGATAATGATATAAATAATAAGAGCAAAGATAAATGGAGCTAAATATTCGGGAGACCTTCTGCGATCCATAAATCAAACTGTACCTAAAAGAACGAGCAATTCCAGATTAGAAATGATTAATTGAAAATGTTGAATGAGGCAGAAAAATTGATGTAGTTAAATGGCTTCAGGTGACCAACAAAACTGTTTTATTCAGAATTAGATTGGACATTTGAGTAATTTCGTAACTTTTATAGCTATTTTCTGGTATTTTTCGCTCCATCAATCAGCTGTTTTATACAGTGTGCTTTGAACTGATATCCAAGTGAACTTCTCTTTCAGATAAAGACGAACCAAATATGCGAGGAAGGGGTGGGACCAATCGCCAGCAAAGTGGCGTGAAATGTCCAAAGTCTGCTGTAGTTTCAATTGAAATTAACATTTTTTTATTCTACTTAGAAAAGAACGTCACAAGTGTACACAAAACTTAATGTATGCCTAAAAATCAAATATGTATGTATTTTTACTAAGTTGCGAAAATTACTAATGACCGAAGATGTACATATTTAACGAAGCATGTAAGTGTTGCTTGTGATTGCCACATCAACATAATAAGTTGTTATTAGATAAGTTCCTATTAGATAAAAATATGAAAATAGGTTTTCAAGTCCAACTCATACATGAACACATCTTATACATAATGTCTTATACAATCAATCACATGCCCAGCTTAATAAAAAACAATGTGTTCTTAAAAAGACGAGTTTTTAGTTATAAAATCTGAGTTCTAGTTTTTTTTTTTAATCACCCAATACTTTACATATCAGTGATTCGAGGGTGGTTTTAATCAATTTTTATTAATAAGAATAAAATTATTTATATGTTAAGATTAGAGTTATAGAATTTCCATTCTAAATTGAAAATAGGTACGTATACGAGATAGGATAAGGATATAACAGTTTACTAACACTTTGTATGGAACCAAATACGCTTTCCATACTGATCTGTTATCCGTATATGCCGTATCGCAATCAACGTTGACTTGACGAGGCATGTCAACCTAAGAAGTGGGCGGAATCTACACTCCATTGGTCATTGTCGCTACTTTGGTAGGGGGAAATATGCCACCAGACGTTCGACCCAGTCGACCGAGTTCATTACGTTGGCGGTAAAACACGGGTTATAACCACAATATCTTTGACCGCCTGTATACAAAGTGTTTTGATGTCTTATATTCTGTGCGCGTACAATAACGACGAAGTGGACTTATAAAAGGTTTAAAATATACAAACTTTTATTTTATTTGCGTCATAATTAATATTTTTAATCAATACCTCTTTCATAAACATGGCTTTTTGGAGGCCTTTCGAAACGGATGAAAATAACGTAGCTTCAGATATAACCAGCGAAAATGTCGAAAAGACTTACATTGTCAAAGTCCAGCGTATTATTTTAAACATATATGAATGCCTAAAACGTGAAAATGAGAAAATGACATACTGAAATTATTAATCGAATTAATAAATTAACTAAAATTTCAATATACACAATTTATCGCGTTGTTAAAGCTGGGACTGTTATAGATCACTGAATTACGAAATCAGAAAAAGCAAAAATTCAAAAATCTCGACGAGGCGACGCGGGACGTAATTAGGCGAATAATTCATGATACGTATAAAGAAAACAAAGTCCCGACTTTGGAAATAATTCAACAACAATTATATGATTACCCTGATTATAATTATAAATCTCTAGAAACATTACGTAGCATCTTGGTAAACTCTGGTTTTAAATATAAATAAAAAATAATAAATATAAATAATACATACTATAAATAATAATACATAAATGCATTATCCTGTCTTTTTTTATTTACATACATTTATATACACGGTGGAGACTTTAACTGGAATATATTCGCTAGCGGGGTGGTGAATGATTTCTCAAAAAATTCCCGAGACACGTCAACTTTTAGGGTTGCATACAACTGCCGTCTGTAGGGTTGCATACAATTAAAACAATTTAAAAATTAAATTTATTTTCAACGTAACAATTGTTCAAAATGTGCACCATTCACTTGTTGGCAGCATCCCAGTCTGTGGTAGGTTTCGTCCCTTACATTATGCAACATTTGCGGTGTTATTTTTCCGATTTCCTCTCTTATCCTTTCCTGCAGATCTGGTATGTTGTCGGGTTTTTGAATGTAAACCCTACTTTTAAGATGTCCCCACAAAAAGAAATCCAGTGGTGTAAGATCTGGAGATCTTGCAGGCCACTCAATATTACCTCGCCTCCCAATCCACCTACAGGGAAAAATTCTGTCCAGATACTGACGAACAATGGCAGCATAGTGTGGTGGGGCCCCATCTTGCTGAAACCTCTCGTCGGTCAAGTTAGGGTTTAAGGGGTTTGGAAATATATGACATAGCACTGGCATTAGTTCGTGCTGGAGTAAACGCAAGTATCTTGCTCCATTAAGAGTGTCATCAAAGAAAAATGGTCCTACAATTCTATCTTGTATTATTCCGGCCCACACATTAGTTTTCTGTGGGCGCTGAGTATGAAGTTCCCTCATCCAATGGGGGTTCTCTTCAGCCCAGTAACGACAATTTTGGCGATTTACGTGCCCATTTAATGTAAAAGTAGCCTCGTCAGAGAAAACTATCCATTCTAAAGATAACTGGTTTTGATCAATACAAGTCATCAATAAATCGCAAAATTCCACTCGTCGATCTGGATCATCTTCAAGTAGCTCTTGAACAGCTTGCATTTTATATGGGCGTTTTTTCTCATATTTAAGTATTTTTAAGACTGTTTTATGATTAAGATTACTATCACGGGCCAGTTGACGGGCTGGAGTGATTGGATTTTCTTCTAGAGCAAGCAACAAATTCAACTTCGTGTCGTCATCAACAACAGCCTGCCTCTTACTCGGTACTTTCCTGACATGACCCATCTCTCGATATTGTGCCTCAATTTTACTAATGGTACCTTGATTTAGTGGTGGCAAGTCAGGATGCGTTTCTCGAAACAAGCGAACAACTTCGCATTGAGTTCGCGCCCTATCACCATATCCAATCATCATCAAAATTTCGATTTTTAGTGATTCAGTTAAATAAGACATTTTCACTAATTTGAAATAATACTTCGTTTCAAACTCTGAATACAGCATACAAACTAAATTACTCTTTGCGGCCGTGTAAAAACACTAGCAAAAAATAACAAATATCAGTTGTGGCAAAAAATTGCTTGGAATTTTTTGTGGGGACATATGAAAAGTAAGGTTTACATTCCAAAACTAAACAACACACATTTTGAGTACGAAATTGTTGCGTTAAAAATAAATGAACCTATAAAATTACGTTTTAATTGTATGCAACCCTACAAACATACTAAAAATTAAAATTTAATCAGTGCGTTGGATTCCTCTTTCCACCAGCTTTACAATGAGGGGTCACAAGCCATAGAGTTGCATTTGAAAAAATCATGTCGAGGGTGGTTTCAGCCACCCCTGAAGGGCTATATTTTTCACATTACTTGCAAAATGTAGGTAAATACATTTAAAAGTTGACGTGTCTCGGGAATTTTTTGAAAAATCATTCACCACCCCGGTAGCGAATATATTCCAGTTAAAGTCTCCACTGTGTATACATACATATATAAATGACTTATCATTACCTATCCCTAAAAGTTATTAATCGAGCACGCCCATGGAATCATAAAGTTGCACCGCTTTTTTTGTTCCCCAGGCGTATTTATCATTTTCAATTCAAAATAAATGACCTATACATGTGTTCTTAAACTATTTTGTTAAACACCACAATCAGCAAAATCATTTATAATGTTTGAAATAAAAAAAGTAACATAAAGGAAATTTCAAGGCGTATCGTTTACAGTTATAGTTGTTCTGGCAATATTTTTATATTTACATATATAATGGATGTGCCATGTACTGGACTTTGTTTATACTTTGATACGTACCTACAGGGTTTATTTTCTTCTCACTATTTAGCAGTCGTTTAAGGTAAGCTATGCTGTCTAGGAACAAAGAGCGTTAGGAAAAAAATCTGAACGGTACCCAAAAACAAAAAAGGAAGATTTATATATTTTACCGAACTCTTTATGTTTTGCTGTTATGTGAATAAAATAAACAAATTATTTTGTACTTTGTTTCATGTCAAATCATAATAAATTTGTAAGCAAAAATTATTTTTTTAAGCCTTTCACAATAACACATGAGAACTTATTTATAAACGTCAAAATGCCACGTAATATGTAGTTTTTTATGCACTCTAGAACCTTATTTATATTATAGTCCAATATACGAACCCAGTCACATACATACATATGTATTGAACCAAGCAAATATGTGACATATGTGACCTAATAGTAATTCCGAATTGTTATTTGAATACCTATTGTAACTTAAAAAGCAACTAAATTTATTTGACACTATGTGGTTTTATTTATTGCTTTAATTAACAATAACTCGGAAGTATAAAGAAATATGAAGTTGTGTTATTAATATCAGTGATCCAATTCATATGCGACTGGGCTCTTAGTTAAAAATTAGTTTCTTTTTAAGAATTTTTGTAGAAAAGTAAAACAAATAACACGGTGTTCTGTTTAATCAAATCGATGTTTGTTTTGCTTTGTGAAAATATAAACGAAAACCCTATACGAAAACCCTATCCATTCACCAAATTTTGATATACATTTTTATATGCACTTGCTGCATAACACATATCCAAGGATGTTCCCAGAGGTCAATAATCTATCAAATTTATTTGTTTACATCTCACGCTTAATATTTTCGTTATTCCGTTTTTTAAAGCGAAAACGAATACTGCAGAACGCAGTTTTAAAAAACAAATTTGCATATCCACATAAATACTTTTCTTTCACTCGCCTCCTAAAGGCCGAGGACAATATTCGAACGACATAAAAGGGGAAACGAAAAAAGGATTTATTTTCATTTACGGCTCCGATCGTCCCCGACATTCTATTTCGAAATTGCCTTTTAACATAAAATATCGCTACCATAGAACAGGTTGAAAATTTATGGAAATTCAACATCGTTCTACTTCTTTGGTCCGAATAAGCTGATATGACATGGGAATTCCTGTATGGAAAAGAGCAAATGCGAATCGTAGGAGGCGGCAGGGGGCTCGATTGATCCCGCGGAAACAAAGTTGTGTGAAGACAGTGGCGTCGATAAATTTTTTGTTGCTATATCTATAACAGTGGCAGCTGATGGAATTTGTAATTCTTCTGTACCTTGGATCAATGGAGCAAAGGATCCACATCAGACTTTAGCGGGGTAATACTAGACGTAATAATATTACGTCTGAGGGGTATAGATGCAAAACTCACATTATCCACTTTTTAAAATTGTTCAGGAAGAAGGAATAACTAATTTCTCACTTTTCAAGTGACTTGACGCTCAGACATTTTTTTGGTATTTGTATTAGAACTGTACTTTTGCTTCTCAATTGGTGAAATGACAGCACAACAATATTTGACTCCAAGAAAGTGAATTACAATTTGGATAATGTGACTTTTGATACAACTTTTTGGATAAGTCGTTTTTCTCCAGATTATTCTACATAATATTATTTTTTACACTAAAATTCATGAAGTTAAGCTAAGAAAAGGAACTTGGAACAAACTTAATGTTATATCAATAAAAATTTTATGTAATATGGTAGTTCATAATCAAAATAAAAAGCTGCACAAAATACTTAGAATACGGTTTTATTATCATCATTGACTGATGAAGTGAAATATTTTTATAATGAACCTAAAATTACAAAGTACAAGAGTTTTGAAACAATTCACAGATTCCACAATTTAAAATAAATACGAAAATGTGAGTTTTATACCACTTTTAAAATTTAAAATGGTGTAGTTCAACACGATGAACAAGATAGCGCCACTAACTCTATTTCGAAAAATTATGGATAATGTGAGTTTTGCATCTGGACCCCTCATATGACGATATACTTATAGCAAAAAAAAACTTTTGCAAAAAAAATCAAAAAGTGTTTGTCTCACCTTGAAGTTGAACAAAGGCTTGAAAATGGTTTGCAAAATAGTTACGAAATATTTCTTATCTTAATCACCACGCAAATAAAATATATTTTTATTATTGTATTTTTTTTATTTCGATAAATGTTAATGTTATCAAATTAGAAATTGTATTTAATACCTAATAATAATATTTCGTTTCTCCAATATTATTTTATGTACTTGTAATTACGAGGTGTGTAAATTAAGTAATGAGACTGACAACGTAGCACCCGATCTAGTAACACTGCGGGAGACGGGACTTGGAAGGCCGGTAGGTTAACATGTAATGCACCTTCAGTACAAGTTTGAACTTGTTAGAGTCATTTGTTTGTTAATTGTGTTTGTGTGTTTCCGTAAGCCGTTTTTTTTTAGTGCATTTTGGATATTTTGGCAAAACTTCAACACACCTACGGAGACAGTGTTTTTTCAAGAGCCCTGGTTTTTCGATAATATAATTTAAGACATTCTCAGAAGGAAGTGAGTCGATAGAAGATGAACCACACAGAGGAGGGCCTGCTATTATAGCCTTCTACTTATGTCTAGTAACCTTCCCCTAAAATATGACGTGGGTTCTGTTCCATCCTTACGAAAATACGAGAATTTCCATTTGCCAGAACGTGATATTTGTGATATTTTTTTCAACTTTAATGGGAGCTCGATATTGCACATGCTATTGCACAATTAGACTGTAAACAACAGAATTGCGTATACTGTAGTAATAACCAAATATTATTGAAATACTGCGTACTATGTAGAAACTGACCAAATGACATGTACCTAGTCTTGTCAAATATGTCACTCTTGTCACATCTGATGGTCGGTCTTTGCATTATCACTTTTAAATACCAAGTGTGTTATATAATTCTACTTGAAGTGAAGTGGGAAATAAATTTGGAAGTTTAGTTAAAAAAGGTGTTAAAATATTTGAAAAGATATTGGGGATGACTTCTAAAGAGATGTAAGGCGCACCACAGATTTTGAAATATAATCAGCAACAGTTATTCATGCGTTTTTGCAGTTTTTTCTTCAATATCTTTTCAAATAACGGATATATCATCTGTTAATTCTGGGACACCCGATAAACGAGTATAACATAAGAAAAACAAATATTATTTTCTATTTGTTATCACCTCATTTTTGTAAATCAGATATACTAAATTGTAGATAATCAATATGATAACTTTACCACAGAGCGGCTACCGATGTTTTCCACTTTTTTTATACTGTTATATTCCCATAACCGAACCCTCACCTTTCGGTACGGCCAATCTGGGGCCTAATAAATATTTTGTGGGATCTGCTCCAATATTTCCGGAAACGGGCGGTATATCCTTACATATTTATAAGTCCGGAAAGTTTCGATAGGATTTTCGGTAGATAATCGCCGGAAAAAAACTGCCGGTGGTCTGCCCCCCGAGGTGATTTATTTAAATAAATTATCGTTTGGGGCTTTTGACAGATACTTATTTATTACTTTGTTCTGCACACTTTTTATTCCGTTGAAAAGCAATAAAGTCAGTTCTGGGCAACGTAAACAAATTTCGACCTTAAAGGCGTTATACAGTGATTTATTTTTCATATTTTTGCTTTGAGTTTTTTGTTGCTACGGGACATGTTTTTTTTTTTGCATAATTTCTATTTAAATATTAGAATGCAAAGTGGAAACTGTGAAACTACATTTCATAAAACTAAAATTTGATTGATGTGCATGCGAGTACATACAAGGATAATTCAAATATGAACCGAAAATTTCATTTTTAAATTTATTGGTACAATATTCAAATATGAAAATACGTACTATTTTTCTACATACTCTCCTGCTTTGTTATGCATTTTTTTCCAATGGATTGGAAGATTAGAACAGCGTGTTTCCAGCCAGTTGCGTACGAAAGCCTCAAAACCAGCGCCATCGACGAATCGCTCCTAGTGCTTCTTTCAGTGACCCAATCATGTGATAATCACATGGGGATAAGTCAGGACAATAGGGAATGTTTTCCAGTGTTGTCCAATGAACCTCCTCCAATATTTCGTGTGTCAGATTGACTGTATGAGGGCGGGCATTGTGGTGAAGCAGAATAACGTTTCTGATCGAAAACTCGCGTCTTTTCCCGAAATTCCAAACTTTTTTCGAAATTTTTCAAAGCCCCAGTTCATCTGTAATGACTCCCGAATCTTATCCCGATCTGAGCTGCAATTTCAGCAACCGTTCAACGGCGGCCATCCTCCAGAAGGCGCCGAAATAATGTTTCGTTCATGCACACTGGCTCGAGGACGACGGATAATTTTTTGTGCCATTCGTACACTCGGACTAGTCTCCCCAAGCTGTGCTTCAAGTTTTCGAACGATTTCGGCTGGTTTGACGCCTTCAATTGTGAGAAATTTTGTAATAATGCATTGCGCGACCGTGTTTACTGATTGCGAGCCAACTGAAGAACGGAGAGACCGGAACTGACTGGAGTACAGGAAGTCACGTGACATCCCCGCCACCACGCCCAGCAATACGAGCCTCCTTCCAACAACTTAAGCGCCACACGAAAAAAAAATCCGGTTCATATTTGACTCACCGTCGTATATCCATAAATTGACAGTCTTGTGTGCATGACGAAAATTATTCAATTACTTACACATCCACATAGCGAAGTGGAAATTTATCTTAACGTGAAATTTAAACATTCATGCGAAGTGTCGTTTTATAGTTTTTTAAAGTAGACGAATTCAAATATCACATTTTTATGTCTCTTCTCTGATTTTACTTCCACGTCCACGTAGTGAAGTCCATCGGGTCATTGAGGTCAGTGGTTAATAAGGTCGTTGGGGTTGCTGGACTAGGATCATTCATTGGTGGTCATGGAAAGCCTAATTAAATGTGGAAAAAATAGCTGTGGAAGTATTGGTACCTTAGGCAGTGTTTTTTTGAGTGTATTTTCCACAAAACTTATTTAATACTTTCTGTCTATTGTTTGTAATGTATACAAGTATACCTGCCATTTCTAGTATCAACTCTTTCTCTCTCTCTTACTGTCTCCCTCTACACAAAAACACACCCACCACCACCACACACACACACACACACACACACACACACACACACACACACACACACACACACACACACACACACACTCACACACACACATACACACACAAACATGTGTACACACTGTTGGAAAGTAAAGGAAGTTCTACAGAGCAGGTTTTGTTTTCTATCGCACGCTACTGGCCCTGAAAACATTCTTATACCTTGATGTCCTTTAACCCTTCAACGCCCAAGTGCACTGTCAAGAGACATAAACTTAGAGGCTCATATCCCTGATAGAAAATATAAAAGGAAAAATAACTAAAACCATGTATTCCTACGTTTTCGAGGTCGCTCTTTCGAATGGAATCGTTAAAATTTGCAAAAAAAATTGATGTAACCTTCAATTTTTAACTATTAAAAAAACGCGATTTTTTTCAAGATCCTTTTTTTTAAATCGCAAATTCAGCTATGTTATCGTCCTTTATACCACTCAAAAAACAAATAGAAACGTACACTCGAGACGTGTACTTGAAGGAAACGCAATGAGAACAATTTAATTTTCTCCTTTTTTGAGGTTAGAATAACTAGATATGGCAAAATTCAAAGGGTGATATTTATCGTTTTTTACCAGTTGCGGGGGGATCATTGACGCAAAAGAAGAATTTTGAAAAATTATTAGTACTTTGGGGTTTTTGGGGTCGCTGATCATGATCCCGATGTTAGAATTTCAAAATTCAATTTGATGGATCCAATATGGTCACCATCCCGAATCAAATTTAAAATTTTTCGATTATTTTGCCTCAAACTTTGGAAACCAGGGGTTTTCGGGGTCGTTAATCACGATCCCGATGTCAGAATGAAATTCAGTATCAATTTGCTTCAAAATGGTCGCCATGCAATCTACCATCCTGAATTTTGAAATTCTGACCCTAAAAATCAGGATTGTAATCAGCGACCACAAAAACTGACATCGGACCCCAATCAGACCCCAAAAACCCCAAAGGATTAATAATTTTTCAAAATTCTTCTTTTGCGTCAATGTCCCATCCCGCAACTGGTAAAAAAACGAGAAATATCACCCTTTTGAATTTTGCCATATCTAGTTATTCTAACCTCAAAAAATGAAAAAATTAAATTGTTCTGATTGCGTTTCCTTCAAGTACACGTCTCGAGTGCACGTTTTTAATTGTTTTTGAGTGGAATAAAGGACGATAACATAGCTGAAATTGCGATTTAAAAAAAGGATCTTGAAAAAAATCGCATTTTTTTTAATAATTATTGTTAAAAATTGAAGGTTCCATCAAATTTAACTTTTCTTTTTAAAGCGCCGATACGAATACGTGGTTTTAGTTATTTTTTTCTTTATTTTTTCTATCAGTAATATGAGCATCTAAGTTCATGTCTCTTGAAAGTGCACTTTGGCGTTAAAGGGTTAAGAAAAAGGACTTTTATTGGGCACAATGGAATCCCGACACCACCTTGACGATTTAAATTCAATTAAGAGTCGATCATGTGGAAAAAATACGAGAAAAAAATACGTTTTGATTCTCTGAAACTACCTTCTGGAAAGATTTTACCTGTGGAACTTATTTTCCATTTTTACTTAACATTACTGAGTATTAAAGTAAAATGCTATTTTACTAGGCATTCAAGTAAACTAGCTGTCTAAGCCACTTAAAAAAACCTATATGTATGCAATAACAGAACATCTTCAAATTAGAGAAAAACTAGTGATGGAAACATATAAATGGGTGTAAAAAACATAAGGTCATTACAAAAAAAAATAAAAAATAAGAAACTGTAAACGAAGCTTGCAAAATATAAAACGATTATGTATCAAACCATTCACACAACATCTTTTTCCACTCCTTTTTCGAACCAGAGGGTGGAGGGAGTGAGGGTCAGGAGTAGGATTGTGGCTTAAGTAGGGGTGCTTACCCAACGAGCCTTCTCTCAGAATCACCCGATTTTCAAAGGGTAAAATAAGCAAAAGAGGGTGAAGGAGAAAGGGTGGGCCGAAAGCGTCCCCCTCCCCCCCCCCCCCCCGAAAATCCGGCCCCCCCCCCCCCCCCCCCCCCCCCCCCCCCCCCCCCCCCCCCCCCCCCCCCCCCCCCCGGCGGGGGGGGGCCCCCGGGGCGCCCGGTCCCCCCCGGGGGGCGAGTTGTGGCACCCCATACTAATTTATTAGGCTGCATTGCAAGACAATGCAAGATCAATGGATTCGCCCAACAGAGGTCTAACCACGCAAAACCCTGCATAAATGCAAAGAGGTGGCTTAGGGGGTCTGGAAATGGGTTGAAGAAATGGGACAGCGGCCAAATACACAGAACTTATTGAGGAGGTCTTAATGTGTGCCGAGATGGAGTATTTACCCGACAGCGTCTTTCTTAGTCCATCCTATGTATGTCTGAAATTGCCGTCAGAACCTTGCGAATTCAAATTTCGACATGCTTTTTGGGGTGTGGACGGCTAACCATTTAAGTCACAACGCAGCGCCTTCGGGGCACTCAAACTAACCCTATAGGCTACCGAAAACTAAAAACCGCAAGTCTCTCGAATGGAATGTAAATGGCGCTAATCTAAAAAGTGTTGCGTTAATTTTGACGAGCAGGTTATATTGCCATACTGGTAAAATGATCTTCTGCAAGATTCTGTCAAAAAATTGTGAGGGTACAATTTAATAAGATATCGATAATGTCAATATACGGATGTCGTTTAGTGCCATTTTCGTCTGTTACCATATCAAGAAGTATAAAACCAAAAAGAAAATAATTGACCTATTCGAAGATTTCATATGGAATAGTGTGTATTTTGCTAGTTGTTCAATTTTTTCTACAATTTACATATTGTATTTACCCGATCCAAATAAAACAATAATTTGTAATTAATATTTTTATCTAAGTGAAATGCTTAAACGAAAGCAAAAAGGACGACATAAACAAACACATATTTCCCGAATTAACTAACCCATTTTTATAGCGAAAAAGCGGAATTTATACGAAAGGCCGATCGAATGTCGAGCGAGCACCGCCATTTCCATTTCGGATAGCTTCTTTTATTTCCCGCGCCATTTTTCATCCCGCAAAACTCGCAGAAACAATTAATTATTAAGGTCGACTATTTGAAAAATACCCCCGGCTTACCGCCCTCGCACTATAACAAGAGAAAGATATCCATTCGAAACGCGAAACGTCTCACCTTCTTCTCCCTAATCCTCGAAAAAAATCTTCAAAAGTTTCGGCATAAATCAACCTTATCTGCAAAGGGTTTTTTTCTTCTTGGCGGAGCCGAGCTTTGCAGTGTGCCCATTTGATTTAGCGCTTTATTAATCTTGTTTATTTATTTTGTTCGGGCGAAACGTACCATCAAAATGAGTTCGTGTTATTCTTTTTTTATGCTCTCTCTCTCTGGATGTGGTTCATTTACGGAGTTTTAGCTAAATGAATACGCTCGACTAACACGTGTCAGAGTATAAAAGCACACTTCTGAAATTGCTTTTACATCCGAGAGAAGCTTCGCTCCATGAACAAGTAAGATGTATAACTTCCGAGATGTAAATTATGTATTTCTGCGTGGCCGAAGGTCTTATTAGTCTTGTTTCTTTGTGGTATTAGTTTCGTGGTATTTTCAAGCACGCTAATGAGGCGAAAATTTCGAAATTTAAAGGTCAGTATTAAAAAAAGTTCTTACTACAATTGTAAAATATGTACGTAATGCACAAGCATCATGCCGACAGCTTCTCTTGATCTTAGCAAATTGTAAAACTGTGACTTAACCAATTTTTTAGGTGGGCATGATCGAACGTAAGTGCTGTCGGCGGCGTAGGTTTCTAGACATTACGTCACAGAAAATACTATCCGATAAGATTAAAGCTAATCATAATCACACCTACACATTGTGTTGCAGTCTGCTAATATCAAGGGACGCAATCTATATAATTCTTTGTATAGGCTCTAAAACTGAGGAATCATTATTGTGTAGGAAAATCCATAAGTATACATAAAGTGGAGTAGTCAAATTATAAATTCACTGTCTCAATTATTGTGCATATTTGTAAAAAAATTCCGAGAAACGTCAGTTTTAGATTCTGAACTAACATCCTCAATAACGTAAAAATTTTGTCTCTGCATTCAACTCACTTGGAGTGACAGTTGTTGGAACCCCCAAATTTTTAAGTTGGAAGTAGGGGTCTATGTACCTCTTTTTTAATTCTCTATTCAAAAATGATATGGTTTTTTAAACTTTATTGCAAAAATTAACAGTAAAAAACAACAAACTAAAAACAATAACCAATATCGTTTCGTTTCTCACTATTTAATAATTTTATAATAATTTAATAATAACTATTTAATATTTAACAATTACTGCGAAGCACCCAGTATATACACTCTAGGAAATTGCACCTTTACATATTGGCGATACATGTGTAGAAGAGAATAAGTTAAAAGGCACCAGTAAGGACAGACAAAGACAGTTAGATGCAACAGTGTTTCACGCTTGTGCACGTATTATAAACGTATGAGACCTGCGCGTAATAGAAAGTGGAGAGGGGTATTTGACACGGCATATCACCTACCGCTTATCGCCGAATTTGAGTGGGACTCAGTACTTTTCCACAGCTATGGGGGTGCACTTATCTGTATGAAACGAAATTCTTACGTAATTCTGACTTTTACAATTATCCCATACACTTAAAAGAAGTGTACGAACATAGTTGTATTTATTTTCAAATTTTTGTATTCCTTACCTAACCGGTCTGCAAGAAAATAAAATTGAAGTTCTATAAATAATAATAAAAAAAATATAAATCAACCCGGTTATAAGACGAAAGAAAGAAAAAAATGACTATTGAATAAGTGGTTCAAAAACGTCGCCCCTTTGTGCTTCGTTTTTCGCCTTTTTTACCGTAGGTACCGGCCGATTTTCAAATGAAAATGCAAATCGCCCAACAACTTCTTCAGTGCTCTGAGAGATGAAATACTACTTAATTATTTGCACTTTTTCCTCCTTAGTGTATACCGTCATCGTCATCGTTATTGTTATTATAGTAAAAACGTTTATTTAATTACAATATGAATATTTTATTTACGCAGACACGACTAAACTGATTCCTTATTTCGGTTGTTGTTCTCTAGAGTCTAGACAAGAACTTAATTCACAAGTGCGCATTATAATTTATAGGGGGGGCGTCCCGCCTATATAATTTTATTGCTACCCTATCACGAAAGACAGAGAATTACGTTCATAAAAGTTTTAAAATGACATATCAGTCTGGCAACTATGGATATAATATTTCTCTATCAGTTCCCTTTACTTGAAGAGTTTATTCTTTTCTATCTTTTAATGATCGGCTTTGAAATATTGGACTTTCTAACCCTGTATGTCTTTTTTCTTAGATGTTTTTGCAATTTAAAAGCTTTTACTAAGCTTTTACAAAGTTGTTTATTTGTCAATTTCATTAGGTAATTATTCTCTATTGGCATTATCCTAACAAAAGCATTTCTGTTAGATCATTCGTTTCTTACATTTTTTTTAATATACACAACACTATAAAAATAAATAAATAAACAATATTTCGAACTTCGGAAAAACACTACAGTTTGCTAGATTTACCACCACAAATGCATTAATATAAATATATACAAGTATATTACGTTATTTACAATATTTTAGTTTACTAAGATACTTTAGTCTACTACTCTACCATCAATTTAGTACCGAAAAAATTAATTAATTTCAATAAACGTGTGTCCAAAATACTGGACAGTATGTCAACTTTTCATCAAACATAACAGCAGTGTCACACATTTAGATGCGATATTTAATTTTTTTCTTTAAAATGACGGGTTTTAATCGATATTTTGTGGCAAATAGATGGTGGTGAGGTAAATCTATCGAACCAAATTGTTTTTTTTTAAGTTCTAAGTGTTTAATGTTCTGTCTAAAGTTCTAAGTGTTATAATTTTTTTAAATAGTTTTGTAACATTAAAAAGAGACTAAAAATAAACGTAATAGAGCATTTGATTTTGATATACCTACTTAGGTAAAATGTGGAAAGAAACAACTTTTCTCAGTAAAACTTTTTGTAACCGCAACAAATAGGCTCATTTTGAGCGATTTGATACCTAACATGGTACTGACAGTCACATGACCTCGTTCGAATAGGTTTATTTCATCACTTTTAACAACTTAGCCGAACGTTTTTAAAAAAAAGCTGTTAATGAAAGTAGTTCTTATATAACGCGGACATTATGAATAGGGTCCGAAAATGTATGCTATAAAGTAGGGTCAGCATTATACAACTCTGTGATAATTAAAGTATAAACCGTATTTTTTTAAGCATCTTCTAAATTATATACGCGTGTATTTCTTGCCCGTGCATACGTACGCCACTGACCGATACTGATAACGCGCCAGGACCCGCGTGTGCGCGGTAGTACGCCGGTTCCGTTGTGGGAGCGCAAGACAGTTAAATGCAGTTTACCATGCATTAGAGTAAACTTTCCTATGCCTAATTATGAATACGAAATACATTCAATTTGGATAATATATATATATATAAAATTATATAATATATACTATTATTTTCTAAACCTAATGTGTATTTGAGCGATGATTCGAGTTCGTGTTACATTAACATAAGTGCCACAAATGACTGCAAAAATAAAAATAGTTTCTAAGAGATAATATATGCACTTAGACATAGTATAATGTTCATTGCTAATGATAATAGTACATATGTATATATCATCATTAGGGTCCGGAAAGTGTGCCACAACGCAGGGTCGGCACTATACAACTCTATGACAATTAAAGTATAAACAGTATTTTTTAAGCGCCTTGTAAAATATATACCCGTGTATTTCTTGCCCGTGCATACGTACGCCACTGACCGTTCCTAGTAACGCGCACTGGAGAGTCCTAGTACGCCACTCCCGTTCGGGTAGACAGCATATTTGAATGCAATGTAAACCCTGCGTTGTGGCACACCTTCCGAACCCTAATCATCATCAGACTTTGGTTATACGTGGTTTTAACCTTGAACGGCTCTTATGAATGGATTGCTTCATTCATAATTTCCGAGAGACGCGTGCGCAGTTGGTCCTGAGACTGAACAGTTTCTGTTCATGGGATGTTTGCACTGGTATGATAGACAAAGGCCAAATATTTTCGGAGAAGTACGGTGTACCTTTTTTGTCAGATAATTATTATTTAAACGAGAATTGCACTGCATTCAAATATATCAAGGTTTTTGAACATAAACGAGTTATTTTAACCACGTATACATAAATAAGTATACCAAAAAAACTGTCACTAATATAATATACTTTTTACATCCGATGAACAGATACATATATATGTATGTATGTTTACTTGAGAGCCGTTCAAGGTTAAAACTACGTATTTACGAAGTCTGATCAACATCGAACTAAATAACTGTACTTGTTTATAATCTAAAATAAGGAACTTGGTTGGAATACACATTTAATCATGCATTTTAAATTATACTCTTTCGGTGGGCTCCCGTCCGAGTTTACTTAAAATTTTATTTTTTATTAGTTCCCTCTCCCCATAAAGAATAATGAAATTTTTAATTAAGCCCAAGATTTATTCCGACACTTTTATTTAGAGCTAGGCCGTTCCGCGGGTCTGCTCGCGCTATTGAGGTTGTAATATTGTGCGAGAACCGAATAAAACAACCGGTTTGGGTCTATCGGTTAGGCCGCGAATTGCAAATTCGTAGGCCCACTTTTCGTTCGCGAGGGGCACTAAAAACTCCGAACGGAATATTAAGACCGCGAATTTATTATTATATATGGGCTAATAAATCGAGAAATGAAATACAAGAAGTGCTGATAATGGCGCCATAAAGGCCCATAATTAATTTCGGGAGGATTCTTTGCGGGGATGTTTTTGCGCCGACAGCCGTTATGTGGCATATCAGTGGCGGCCGTTGGAATTTGACATGCTCGTATTTCCGTAAGGAGGCATGGGACCGACACCATATCTTAGGGGGTGGTTACTAGATCTCAGTAGAAGACTATAACGGCAAAAAGTATAAGGACAATTGCAAGGAATACATTAAATATGTGATCCGTCTCTTGTAAAATCCTTGTAATTTTCAATCAACTTTTTAAGTCTATTCAGAAATGGTAACGACTGTGCCATTATTGCAGAAATCCACACAAAATCAGGTAATACGTGAATATAGTACACAAATCCCCGAGTGCTATCGGAAGCTATAGCCGGCAGGTAGCAGGCTATCGGAATAGCTCGCCGTCTTAGGGAGAAAGTGTATTACAAAATCCCGGGTTCCCGCGAATGCTTCATTCGGGATGACATTCTACGCATGGTCGGTGGTGTGGGTATACAGGGGCAAGCAATATACCCTTAAAAATACGATTTATACTCTAGTTATCTAGTGTTATGGGGTTATATGATATGGAGTTATGGTTTAGAGGTATCATGAGGTTATTGTGTTAAGGTTTCAAGGGGTTAAGGGGTTTGATGTAAAGGGTTTATCGGTATATAGTTCAAAAAGTTTTTTTTTGAGGTTATGGGAAACCCTAGCTCAATGGGGTTATTCTGAGCCCAGATTCGGATGCAGCGACCCCAAAAACATGGAGTAAACATGGTCTGACCCCCGAACCCGAAATTTTTTTTTTTGTGTAGCTGTGTAATCTATATCTAAAAGTCCGTAAAATTTCTAAGATACTTTCATTTAATTCAAGATACTTTCGGTTCTGACACAAATAAACATTCATAAATGAATATATACCGGGTAATTCAGGAGGTCGGACGAACCTTATATTTTGAAAACTAGCTAACGATTTTTTTTGAAATTTGGGGCGTTTTAGTTTAAACGCCCCAAATTTCAAAATTAAATTAAAACTCCAAAATTAAATGTGAGTGAGAACCAAAAAATATCACGAAAATTCAAAAAAAGGCCTGTACGCCACACATTACCCTAACAAAAATTTAGGATTAATATCCCTCTAGATCTCTATGTGTTTTATTAAAATTTCAGGAACAGTGATTTTTACGAAACCGATACTAAGGATGGTAGAATTTTGAATTTTAGTGATATTTTTGGTTCAACTTTAGATTTTTTTCATGTCTAGGATTTTTTTTTCAAAATGACTCAGTTAATCAAATAGATACACTGAAGATTTCCCTTTCATATGAGTCCAACAACTTCGAAAGAGATTTACTATTTTCGGAGTTATTTACGTTTCTATGAAAACATTGAAATTTTACTTTTTAGGGATATCTTTTCACACAATGGACATACCACCTTCAACTTCGGCTTATTAGACGCAGAATATCAAAAGCTATAATCCTGTCAAAATCAAAAAAAAAATCAATGCTGTAATACAAAAATTATCAGAATTTAAGCAAACTTCAAAAAGTGTGTGTATGATGATTTTTGTTGCTTACTGTATATGTTATTTAGTGCCTGTCTGATGTATTGAGATGATTATCGCCTATAAAATGTATAACTTGATACAAGGATTTTGTCTACTACAGATTCATTATTACGATTAATTTTATTCGTCATTTTAAGCGTTTCATTGAAAATAGTTCACTGTATTCAAATTTTTGTCCATGACTGTACATACTTCATGAGACATACTAAGAAATACATACGTTCTGTTGCAACAACTGCACTTAAAAAAAGAAGCAGATACATTTGCGAGAGACTTGAAAAAGAGAAAAGATCTGACGAAGTGAACTATACAGCTTAAGATTAAAACTGCGCCGCCTCCCCCTAAGTAATTACGCATAATCCCGAAGAAGAATAACCAAAGTTGAATTCTGATAACGAGACCGAGATTTACCCACCGAGAAGGGCGGTCGCATTAATTCGAAAAAATTAAGGCAAACATCCCGAATGACCCCTTACTTATAATCTTCTAATTTGGATAATCCTCGCCGATTCCTTGGTCCTTAATAAAGTACCAGTTGGATATCTCGATCTCTGCAATTTTAAATTATATATTCATTGGGATTAAAACAGTCGAGGCTTAAATCTAGTTAGAATTATTTCGCTTCCGTGTCCCGTTCGTTCACAACGCATTATCATAACTCATATTTATGAGTGCCCCGGTTTCAGAAAAAGGAATTAAATGCGAAATTTAAAGCTGTTATACTGCCATAAAAAAACAATCCGACGGAACGGCCGCGACGGGGAAAAATACTAGTCTAAATAAAATATTATTCCACACTAGGAAAAAAATCATTAACAATGTATTGGTGTGCATGTAAAATTTCACCAAAATTTGACCGCTACGCCAAATCAAACGCATGTCGTTGGTACGTTCAGATCTAAAATTGTTGTTTTGCGATCTGGCCTTTGATAGCTCTAAAACTGTAAAGGTTCCAAACGAAAACAGTTTTTGTCGATTCTACGTAAAATTCGATAAAATGGCGTTTACACAACACAAAGAAGTTGAGAATAGAGTCCAGTTTTTGAAGCAGACGGAAAGTTGAACGCCAAATGACGTATTCTCTCGTAGACTGTTGTTTGGAGTTTCAAGAACAGTTTCCTGATATGGTTGTGGAAGGTTCCTGATATGGTTCCTGAAAGTTGTGAAAGATGCTTCAGAAAATTAAACAACAACTCAAACAAGTCAAATTATGGAATATGTTCACAAAATTTCTGTTCCTGTTCTATCGTAGCTAACGGGTATGTCTGTTGGTACCTTCCATACTGTTTTAAACTAAACACTTGGTTCCCTACCATTTAACTTTTTATTAGGAACTACGAGAAGTCGATTGCACTCATAGGACATACTTTTGTCAGTAGTTTTTATATAATCTTGTGACAACAACCTGGACAAACTTGTTTTCTCCGACAAAATGCCGAGCATGTTTTTTTTTTTTGGCTCAGTGGTTATGCGAAGCAGAAGATGAGAATGTGGAGTTCAGAGAAATCAGATAATTATTTTGTCGAAGCTCCTCTTTATGCATAGAAAGTTGGGTTTGGTGTGCCATTAGTCGAAGGAGAATAATTGTCTCAATTTTCTTTAATTGAACTCTGGTTGCAGAACGATATAGGGAAGAAATTATTACAACTTCCGTAAATCAGTTGGGAATAATTTATGCTATAATTTACATCCAGCAAGATGACTCTAGAGAAATGATTCAGAAATTTCCGCAAAAGCACATTATTGACATAATTAACAGAAATAACGTTTGCAAATACTCTACATATGCTTGTTATGAAATCTTTTCAAATACATATTTATTTGCCTATATTTAAATTTGCAAGAACTATAAGTAAATACCTGTAGTCTATATACACGGTGGAGACTTTAACTGGAATATATTCGCTAGCGGGGTGGTGAATGATTTTTCAAAAAATTCCCGAGACACGTCAACTTTTAAATGTATTTACCTACATTTTGCAAGTAATGTGAAAAATATAGCCCTTCAGAGGTGGCTGAAACCACCCTCGACATGATTTTTTCAAATGCAACCCTATGGCTTGTGACCCCTCATTGTAAAGCTGGTGGAAAGAGGAATCCAACGCACTGATCAAATTTTAATTTTTAGTATGTTTGTAGGGTTGCATACAATTAAAACAATTTAAAAATTAAATTTATTTTCAACGTAACAATTGTTCAAAATGTGCACCATTCACTTGTTGGCAGCATCCCAGTCTGTGGCAGGTTTCGTCCCTTACATTATGCAACATTTGCGGTGTTATTTTTCCGATTTCCTCACTTATCCTTTCCTGCAGATCTGCTATGTTGTTGGGTTTCTGAATGTAAACCCTACTTTTAAGATGTCCCCACAAAAAGAAATCCTGTAGTGTAAGATCTGGAGATCTTGCTGGCCACTCAATATTACCTCGCCTCCCAATCCACCTACCGGGAAAAATTCTGTCCAGATACTGACGAATAATTGCAGCATAGTGTGGTGGGGCCCCATCTTGCTGAAACCATAACCTCTCGTCGGTCAAGTTAGGGTTTAAGGGGTTTGGAAATAAATGACATAGCACTGGCATTAGTTCGTGCTGGAGTAAACGCAAGTATCTTGCTCCATTAAGAGTGCCATCAAAGAAAAATGGTCCTACAATTATATCTTGTATTATTCCGGCCCATACATTTGTTTTCTGTGGGTGCTGAGTATGAAGTTCCCTCATCCAATGGGGGTTCTCTTCAGCCCAGTAACGACAATTTTGGCGATTTACGTGCCCATTTAATGTAAAAGTAGCCTCGTCAGAGAAAACTATCCACTCTAAAGATAACTGGTTTTGATCAATACAAGTCATTAATAAATCGCAAAATTCCACTCGTCGATATGGATCATCTTCAAGTAGCTCTTGAACAGCTTGCATTTTATATGGGCGTTTTTTCTCATATTTAAGTATTTAATTATAAAATAATTCAATTTATAAATATTTTTTTATTTATATTAATAATTTAATTTATAATATTTTTTTATTTATTATTTTTAAATAAAAAAAATAAATTATTTTTTTTAATTTTATAATTTTTTAATATATTAATAAAAAAATTTATTAAATTTTTAAAAATAATTAAATATAATAATTTTGATTTTTAAATAAAATTTAATTTTTTTTTTAATTTTTTATAATTATTATTTATTTTTTTTTTTTTATAAAAATAAATATTTTTTATGTAAATAATAAATAAAATAAGATTAAATTTTTTTATAATAAGAGGATTTTAAAAATAAGTATTAGAAATTTATAGTTTAAAAAAAGTAATTTTAAAGAAAAGATCAATTTATTATAAAAGATTTATAAAGAGGAAAAAAGTTTTTCCAATGCCCCGAAGTACAGACCCGTTTACAGCTAGTTAGTTTTTTTCTAACCTCAATATACTAGCTACGTTTTACACGGTAGCTTGATTACACTGGCACACAAAGACCATTCCCCTTCTATATTTTTCAACGCGCCAAATCAAATTCTGAGGTCTGGATGCATTTACGACTATCAGCTCTTCCTCTAGGACAAAAAAATCCCTATGAAAAACACTAATCAGAAACCACGTCCATATATTTGACGAGCTTGTGACTGTAATGTTACTGAGATCTAACAACAACCTTAAGCCTCAGAAACCTTCAACCCTACGACACGATATACTTAAAACTCCATAACATAAAAAACCTTAACCTCAAAAAAACCCCATATCTATGTTCCATGCGCTAGAGCGCAGCAAATGATGAATACGTATGAATATGATTCAATCATGACCTTCCAAAAAATCTTGAAATGAGATTATGACTTTCGAGGCTATAGGGTTGAGAGATATGATTGCATTATATTCATGCCTCTTCATTAGGTTGATGCATACTAACTTTTATAGGTCCTAGATATAGGGTTTTTGAGATTAATGGATTTTAGATTGAGGTTTTGGAATATCAGAGCATTGCGCAATGGGATTTCGGGTCTATCGGTTTGAGAGTCATGATTGGATCAAATTCATGCCTTTTCATCACGTTGTTGTGTCCCTGACTTCGCAGGATTTACATACAACCTTTCTGAGGTTGAGAGTTTTGAGGTAATGAGGATATGGGATTACAAAGCTTTGGAATTCCGCAATAATGAAGTTGAGAGTCATGATTGGATCATATGCATGCTCCTTCATCATTTGCTGCGCTCTAGCAGTTGCAGAACACAGATACAGGGTTTTTGGGGTTAAGAGTTTTGAGGTAATGGGGTTGAACATGTGTGTCGATGGTTGAAGGTTTCTGGGCTTGAGAGTCATGATTGGATATATTATGCTCTTCATCATTTTCTGCGCTCTAGCAGTTGCAGAACACACATATATTTTTTTTTTTTTTTTTTTTTTTTTTGAGGTTATGGGGGTTTGAACATGCGTGTCGTATGGTTGAAGGTTTCTGAGGCTTATGTTTATTGTTAGAGCATCCACGTAACATTACACTCACCAGCTTGTCAAGTATATGACATGGTGTATGATTTAGTGTTTTTCACAGGGATTTTTATTCCTAGTGGAAAAACTGATAGTCGCAAATGCGTCCTGATCTCGGATTTTGATTCAGCGCGTTGAAAACCGTAGAAGGGGAATGATCTTCTCTGGCTTTGTGTTTGTGTGTCTATGTAATCCGGCATGTAAAATGTGTTTTTTGAGGTTAGAAAAAAAACTAGCACCAAACGAGGAAAACCGAGGTTTAATTCGTATTCAGCGATCACAAAAACGTGCAGTAGACTGGATCTGTATTTCCGCGCATTGGAAAAACGTTTGTGGTCCTGTGTAATTATAAAATAAGAGTAGTTTCACAAGAAGCATTTACTTCAAAACAAATTTATTTAACATACTACATTTTGTAATAGATGTAAATCGAGACCATGCAATAAAGCTGGTATGCCGGATACTTTCGGCAGTTTTTGGATCCCATACCAAGATATTTTTAAAGATCATGTCGAAAGTAACATAGCAATAAAAAAATGCAAAACAAAAAAATTTGCACGTGATAATGGAGAAATTTTATCCCCTTTCACACACTTCAAATAAGTATGCCAGACCCATCTGGCCAAATAAGGTGGTTTGCGTATTTTTTTTTGAAAGAGTACGAAATTTTCTAATGAGTTCATTACGAATAATCAATATCCGCGATGGCAGTATAACATTATTGAATTTTTGTAATAACTAATTTTTTTTGAACCGTTTTTCGGCTTTTTAAATCTACTCGTACCAAGCTTATTTTGTTCGTATAATTTTTAACTATCAATTCCCATTTAAGCTTTCAGCGTCACCGGCTCCTCGCCTAATATTTTTATTAGTTCAGGCGAGGTAGCAAAAAAACAAGTGATTTTTAAAAATAATTAGTTGTCCTAATTGGCACTTTTTCAACGTGATAATTAGGAGAAAAATCATACGAATCGAATGAAAATGTTTTGGACAAAATCCGATTGTAGGATCATTGCGAAAAAAATGCAAAAAGGTGCGAAAAAAAGGTTTTTTCGACTTTTAAGGCACGAAAAAAACTTTTTTTCAAAAAAATATTTCGTTGTAGAGCTTCAAAAAGACGAATAAAAAAAGTTTTCGTATCATTAAAATCGGTTAATAACTTTTTTGCACAAAAAAAATAAAAACCGCGAAAATTAGCGATTTTTCGATGTTCAATTACTCGGTCTGTAATTATCCTAAAAAAGCTTCCGGCTCCTAGAAAAGCTCCGGAAAAGCTCAAATTGTAGGGTTTTCCAACACTTATCTACAGTTAAATTTTTGTCAAAAAATATTCATAAGTTTTCGCGCAAATTGCGAAACAGTAAAAACAGGTACTTAGTAAACAGTAAAACGGTCCCTATTTCCACAAGCATTGTCCTAGAGTAATTTTGCAAAAAGCTACGTGTTCTTGGAGACTTTCCCCTACAAACATATCAAATTTGAAGTCGAGCCGTTAATAATAGGTACCTCAAAAGCGCGTCTGAAAAACGTGCAATTTTAGAGAGCGGCCGCGTGGACGCACGAGCGAAGGGGAAGTGGCGCGGTGGTGGGGGAACTCTCTCTCCCGCGGACGGAGCGGGCGTCCGGAACGCGATGACGCGCGTTCAAATTCGACAAGCCGGAAACAATTGAGATTTCTCAGGAACTATTGAACGAAAATTGATGATTTTTTTGCTGTACCCCTGGGACAGCAAATCCGGATGACATTTCTAGGATAATTACAGACCGAGTAATTGAACATCGAAAAATCGCAAATTTTCGCGGTTTTTATTTTTTTGTGCAAAAAGTTATCAACCGATTTTAATGATCCAAAAACCATTTTATTAGACTTTTCAAGTGCTATAACGTGATATTTTTTGTTTTTTACTCAACATTTATTTTTGTGCCTAAGAATAGAAAAAAACGTTTTCGTTATGTTCCTATAACAGGTATTTCGTTGTCGAAAACATGTGCATTCGATTCAGACGATGTTTTTCCTTATAAAACCGTTGAGAAAGTGCCGCAACTAGTTATTTTAAAAAAACAATCTACGCCGCCTGGACTATATCCTTAAGATTTAAATTTATCATTGACGCAAAGAACGAAATAAGTACTTAGGATAATAAGTACGCTTTTCCCTTAGTGTAGATAGCAGTTATTGAAAACTGATAATGATTTCATGTGCAATACCCATTATTTTTGACCGACGGTTTTGCACGGACGTGTCCCACTATTCAAATGGCGTGATGTCCGGTATTTTATAATTATCCGAAATAGTTGAATTACCGGATGATAAATGTGTATGTGTAAATCTGTAATTTCGCTCCAATAATTTTATTTGTCTGTCGATATTTCCAATGATAAATAAATTTTATTTAACAAAGGAGGCATATAAACTGTTCCAATAATGTGAGGGAATTTAGAGAGATTTATTATACTGTATATAAAAAAAGTTAGAACGTTAACTGCATGGACAATTCAAAACGCAATAAAGCTGCCCTTAGGTTAATCACCTATCACTATAAGCCTAGAGTTAAATAGAGCCAATTATTTTATATAAGATGAGGAGTTTGAAATAATAGATTTTATAGCATGTGCAAATTTAATCCGGAACATCATTATAAAATGTTACTGGGCGATATTTAATAATTATTTTTAATTTCATGGACCTAAGAAATGATCTACGATGTACTATTGTATTTAATATATTTTTTGACATAATTTTTAGAAAAATCGTATTAATAATTTTCGATCCAAAATTTGGCAAGAGTTTGCTAATGCCACGCCCTATATGAATCCAAAAATGTCAAGCACCGAGTAAAAGTGTACGTAGAAAACCACCTATGTGGGAAAATACTCCATTAATAACAAATGGATATTTTGGATACTACAGTTGTTAATGTAGAAGTTTTATTATACAGTATGGTCCAAATTCATGTTGTATGTATTACTACCTCCCTTATTATTAGATATATAAAGATGGTTATATCGGAAAAGTTTTGGAAAACTTCATCTGTATTTCCACTTATTTTGATATCAAAATACTTGAGAAAAACAAAACGATGCATTTTTAAGTGTTATATATCTATAATTAATAACTTTTTTTATTAATTATAGATTTTTCTTCGGCTCAAAAGCACTTTTTATTCTCTTTCCAAAGATATTTGAAAAGAGAATAGTTTAATAAATTTGAAATTTTAAAAACCGTGATTTAAGAGTAATTTTAACTTTTTTCAAAAATAGGTTATGAAATTAGTGGGGCTGATCATATTATAACTTGGAAATATTGATTTTATTTTATTTTTGAAGGGTAAGTCATGAAACATGTAAAAATGTAATCATGGTAACCATTATAAACAACCTTTCTTTGAAACAGGTATACCGAGTTGCATGTGGTTGCTATTTTTAAAAGTTATTAAAAAAAATTGTTGAGAAATACTTGAAACATGATTATGTTTCAATTATTTTATTATATCTATTATGATTTCAATTATATGATAGAACACTCCAAATTCCGAAACTCGTTATACTTAACAAAAATAGTGTAAATATCAAGCTTTTACACTAAAATCGCCCCTTAAATATTTTTTTTAATTTCAACTAATCCAAGACTAACCAGCAGTGGTGTCGATGGGATTTACAAAACATATTTTTTTCACAGATCATCCGAGAGAATGACTGAATGTTGATGAATGTTTTCTATATGTACCTATTTCTGATTTTTAAAAATTTCATACTGGAAAAAATGAAAATTCAGTAAAATACAGCAGCACTCTTTTAAATATGACCTATTTTTTTGGAATTTGTTCTTTTGGAAAAGGAAATCCCAAAAAATAATGTAATGAACTTTACCCTTTAACAGGTTAAATAAATATGAGTAATAAATATTGTTTCGTGATACTTTTCTATAATACAATAAATTTTAATAACAATATCTTTTTTAAAATACCTCAAAATTAGTTGAATCATTTTATCTTTCGGCCTCATACATTTTAGGCCGAAAGATAAGAGAGAGTATCAGCAAACGACCATACAGAAGTTCGTCTGGCAGACTATATCATAAATTTTGTTCATTTGGTTCTTTAAAATGTCTAAATTATTTTTGGTGTCTCTAAGTTAATACATTTGTTTCCAACCGTGACGAATTATTAACGTCAAATGATACATGGTCTTGGCCTAAATTATTTTGTTCAAGTGTTTAGCAATATAAAAGATACCCCCTGACGTCTATTCGGCGCCCAGAGCCCAAGCGCGTGAGAAAGCATAACATAATATGCCTGAACTAAGCCGTGTTAAAAGAGTTTCAGGTTGATTACGGCAGGCGAATTAACGTGATACAGAGGAATGATTCACTTATATAAATAAGAAGTTATTATCTAAAACGATGTGAAAATGCAAGGCAAATCAGTGATTGTTCGTAGCAAAAATTTTTTCGAAGGGTTTCCTCTCCATCTTGAGACAATGACGTAATACATAATGAAACTCATAGACTGAGTGCAGATACACGTATTAAAGAGTAAATTTGGTGGTTTCGATACGATACGAAATAGATACAATATGAAAGAACACTTGGTCACACTCTATCGCTTTTAGGGGATGTGAAATTTAGTTAACGGGCGGTCTGCTCGGCCCCATTTGTTTGCCGAGAAGCCCCTGGAGAGACTAACGTGTTATAGCCTAGGAAAGATAGCCAAAATAGGTCCAATTTTTCAAAAAATGCCTCAAGCTTTAAAAAAAATTGGTAATTAGGTAAAAAATAGTGCAATTTGAGTGCATTAGTTTTGGATCAAATCGGTTTGTAGGAACATAACTAAAAAAATTTATAAACGTGTGAAAAACCGTTTTTTATTCACTTTTTTAAGTACCAAAAAAAAATATTTCAAAAAACCAAAAAATAGCACCTTATAGCGCTTAAAAAGACGAAGAAAATCGGTTTTTTAAAAATTAAAATCGGTTCACAACTTTTTGCAAAAAAAAAATAAAAACTCTCAACTGCTTGGCACGACTGCTTTGTGCGCTCGAATTGAAAAACCTCCCGACTTTCGTAGGCCGAGAAGTTATTAGATAGTAAAAAAAGGTTATTTTTTTTAATTTTGCAAAAAGTTGTGAACCGATTTTAATTTTTAAAAACTGATTTTCTTCGTCTTTTTAAACGATATAACGTGCTATTTTTCGTTTTTCTGAAATAATTTTTTTTGGTACTTAAAAAGTGAAAAAAACAGTTTTTTTACACGTTTATGATTTTTTTTGGTTATATTCCTACAAACCGATTTGATCCAAAACTAGTGCACTCAAATTGCATTACTTTTTACCTAATTACTAATTTTTTTTAACGGTTGAGGAATTTTTTGAAAAAATTGTCTTATCTTTCCTAGGCTATTAGCCCGCCCTCAAGTGTCTATGTGGACGTAAGGCTGGTGTCCTTATTTATTGTTTCCTATATGTCCTGTTTTATTGTCTCATCCCCGTACACCTATCTCAACCTGAGGCGACTGATTCGAGCACACCATCGTCGGATGAACTGAGGTCCGACCAGGTAAGACTATCTAATATTTGCGTCACAGCTAATCTGGTAGAAAGTAGCCAAGGACTCCAATAGTCAAGCAGTCCATTCTACGGTTACAATGTTCTAGTTTTACAGTATTCTTAAACTTTTGATGCCATGACTCCAGGAAGGATAGAAGGAATACGCCAAAGGTAAAGAGAATATCCTCGAGCGCCACTAAAAAATGACGCGCCATTTCTCAACTACATTCGGGAAGCATCCAGTTAGCTGGGTTTTTAATGAGGGACGAGACCACCCAGGATCTTGATGACGACGTCTTGCGGCCCGCCGACTGCACATCCCAGACATGAGTAATTCGACGCGTCTGGGCACGTTCCTTGTTTAATTTCGTTCCGGACATTTTGAAAAATCGTAATTGCTTTATCTCCTTAAAACGAATTGGCCACTTGAGGTTTTTTACGTGCCCAGATTCGCAAAGGATCCCGTGCATTCGGATGCGCCTCGCCCGGCATGTTCGAGTTAGACGCCGGCGATTTGTGTTTGTCCCCCTAAATATATCAGAAGTCGCCGCAGTGCACTTGGAAAACTTGGAGGATGTAGGAACTCGAGCAAAATTAAGTATATGATTATAACACGGCTGGAATATAAAGATGGGACAATTTTGCATAGAAAAGTATAGCAGCCTTTGAAGTATATGAAGTATATGAAGATTTCTTTAATAGGATTAGGATAGGATAGTAATAGGAATTATCGCATCGGAGGTGAAATAGCTTGGAGTAATATTTGATGCCAACCTAACTTGGTATCTCCATTTGGATATTTCCTATGAACAACGTCGGAGGGACTATGAGGCCCAGGGTGGTATGTGGACATAATGCTATGATGTTATTGGTGTCCTAAAAGCCAATAAACCACCACAAAAATTCAGCTCACCCAGATACAAAGAATTGTCTGTTTAGGTATTATAACACCCACAACGGCTGTGGAGGTTATCATATGTCTGCCATCGATGGATACTTAAGTATCAGTGTCTGATGGCTTTGACAACAGAGGTCGCCTTTGGTTGTATATATGTCAGTGAAGACGGGGATGGAGGATATGGGGAGGAAAACACCGCCTCTAGTGCAGACTGATGCATACACTCTTGTGTCTGTGCAGATCACCCCTTGTTTTATCTTTGACAGACCATATGCAACCCATACCAACACTGGTAATCCTTCAGTCAGTGAGGAGTTTATTCGAGACATGTGAGAATTCAAACTAAAAGAACTATGGATAGCCGTGTCAATGTGTTACAAACAGAACTGGCGGGGTTAACCATAGCTCCAAAAGAAATTACCAGTAAAAGTGTTTCAGATAAAAAATATACATATACACAGACAGTAAACAAGTAATATTGGCTTTAAAAAACGCAATAAGGTAGTCTCGGAGTCAGTATCTCAAGTCATCAAGTCTTGAATGTTATCAGTAATGGATACAACCAACTCTCATGTTGGGTTGTATATCTGTGAGTTGGGTGGAAGTACATGCACAGTGTAAAGGCAATAAAGAAGCTGAAGAATTGGCTCAAAGGGAGGAACTCTAAATATATTTGAACCACCTCCCAATAGTACTCTGCCGTCTGCTGCAGTGATACGGATGATCAAAGAAAACATCGATGAGAAAGTCAAGAAGATTTGGGATGAAATAACCAGTTGTGGGTTTGCTAGGGAACTTATACAATACCCAGTGAGGACGTCGCAAAGACATAATAGTATTTGGGTACGTCAATATGATAAGTTAAACACCCCTCTATAGGGGGTGTGAACAGGAAGAGGAGACAGTTGAGCGATTACTTTGTGATTGATAAGCTGTCTTATTGAATTAATATAATTCATATTAGCGCTAGTCTTTCATGATCATAGTGAGGGAGCTTTTCGTGGTGACATCACCACCTTCTTCGAACGAATCGAGTAGTTGGAGTAATAGCTCGGAAGGCTACATTAGCAAGGACGCACAATGTGACTAA
The DNA here is from genome assembly GCA_029963805.1 of Aromia moschata. NCBI lineage: Eukaryota > Metazoa > Arthropoda > Insecta > Coleoptera > Cerambycidae > Aromia > Aromia moschata. Next base: position 119,008 of record JAPWTK010000933.1, read on the forward strand.
TGGGACCTAAGTGCGGTGAATCTTTGAGTCACACTTCATTAGCTCCGAATTCCAGATTACTTCAAGAATTGTAGTTTGACAAATAAATAATGAAATTACTCATCATGTATCACGCGCGGCAAGGGTATTAGGATTTGGGAATCCTAATTACGTGCTCATTAACTACAGACAGTATGTCCTTCCATAATACTCGATACTTAGTAGTAGCGTAGGCATCTGTTTTATTGAAGTATAACAAAACTTATTTTATTAGTTTAGTCGCAAATAGTCGCATCAATGAACTAATCAAATACAATTGTATTAATAATCAATAAATAAACGTTTCATGTTGAATGTTACGATTATTATTATTTGTTCCTATTTGCCATAGTTAAAACAAATCTTACCTATATTCAGACATCAAGACGTGACTAATAGGCATCTACCTGAAAACAAAAATAAATAAATTGTATAAATAAAATACAAAAATGACTAGAGATATTAACTATAGTATTGCATAAAATAATACAGTCTTACGAAAAATCAAAGCTACAACAATTCAGTGAAAAACAGTGTAGTCAGTGATATTTAAATAGATGGCAATATTTAAACAGATGGAGATTTAAACAAATGTTTTATTTGAATTTCTCTGGCATTAGCTATTTTCATGAGGAAGTACGAGAAGTATATGAAGTTTGACACTGATTATTTGTATATATACCTTTGTATATGTAAGTACACAAAAATACAGTGTTCTATGATAAAGGTACAAATTATCATATAAAAAGGCTGCTATCGTTCGCTTAACGAGAATTGTTGTAAATTTATTTTTTTTTCTATATCATGCAAAAAATATTAAATTTCTGAATAAATATACAAATAATTACGCCGAATATGACAAATTTCCTTGACCGTAAAATACTATACAGGGCAGTTATTAAATTTCTTTAATTGAAACCGTTTCAACAGTAAATCAATAGGAAACAAAACAATGTTTAAACAAAATCAATTTAAAAAAATTGAGCTCTTTGGTCCATAAAACTAGCAGAACTCTGTATTTCCAATATGACCGATAGATTAGTTGTGCTCTATAATTCATTAGTATAAAACCTCGGTCAATATCGGTATACCCCTACATGGCGGATAATATTTAGATGATTTAAATACGGACTTTAAAAAAAATGGATGATAAGCCTGACAAAATGGTCCTAATAGAAAAACTAATTCATCACGGATCTTTTTCAATAAAAATCACTTGAACACGTTAAAATATATATATAGCAGTGCTATTCTTTGATAGGTTTCTTGAATTTTTTGGCCACTTCTCAAAAAACCATGGCCTCATTGGAATATTTTTCTATGAGAGCTCTAATTTTTTATGACGGAATTGAAAAAAACACTTTTTTCACCCACAGTAAAATAAATATCGATGTAAATATCGTAAGGAAATTTTTAAGAAAAATTACTTTAAAGGTCAAAAACTAAATTTACTAGAAATTAAATATTGTTAAGAAAAATAAAAAAAATATTTTTAAATTTATAATTTTAACGCACTCAAGAAAATCTTATTGAACAATATCAATTAAAAAATTTTTTTGACATCCTCAAATATGGCGAATGCGCTGATGTTATAAGTTTATACAACGAAAAAAACTGATTTTACACTAAATGAAGTATAAAACTGGTAATTTCTATATGTCAATAGATATAATATTTGTAAGTAAGTAGTAAATAAGACTTTTCTAAGTGTCTTGTGTGCTGTAAGGATTTCAGTGGTGCAAAGTATGAATTTTCTTTCATTTCCAGTAAAAGTTTTTTAAAGTCGATTGTCTCAAAAGCTCCTACATACATCGATATTGATGTGTGTGAAAAAGGTGCTCATTCAGTTCATCAAAAATATAAGTTCTCATAAAAAAGAGTTACTTTCAAGTTTATTCAAACAATAGTGTCTGCAGCGTTTATAACAATTTGACTTAGAGTTGTTACTAATATAAAGTTGAATGATTATTATTAACTCATGAATTAATTAATGCAATTTGCATATTATATCACCCGCGCATTCACCACAATTTTAAATATTGGACGGTATACGCTGGGATTACATATAACGTTATGTCTGGTTATCCTTTTGTAGCAAGACATACTCTGCTGCTTTCTCTCAAAATGTGTAAATAATTGTCCAAAGACTCATGCATAAGGCTGTACTTAAGCAGAATAAGAAAAAATAAAGTAACAATATAAAAAATAAACGTCAGTATAAGGCTATTTAAGTCACTACCTAATATGAAGCCCGTTATAACATCACGTATATTAATACTAAAAAAACAAGTGTTTCAGATATACCCATGTATATAATAATATTTGATTTAATTATATTTTTCGGATTTAATAAATTACCTAATTATTTAAAAGGTTGAGTAATGATGATTTATTTCAAGTGTGAAATTCAATTTGATCATTTGGTAAATCAACCACAGCTTTATGTTTGTTAAATACATTGTAATAAAAAAAATGTTGCCATCACCCACGTGACCTCATCAGAAATTTTGATATGACCAGATGGCTTCAATACTACCTTGGATACACACACTTTGATTTCTAAAGTTAGTTTTGAAATTCGGATTACACAATTATAGGGGTGGG